>CAUYRH010113506.1:0-11755 GCA_963574655.1 Perodicticus potto | reverse complement strand
TCCCCCATTACTAAACAAATAAATTTCATAGGTTTTCTTTGAGTGGAAAAAAAAAAAAAAAAGACCTCTGCACTCTTGCCCAAGTTCTCCCAAGGTAGTTCAACTGAGTGCCAAGTCCAAAAAAACCCAAACAGCTCACAGTTAAGGCCTTTCCAATTTGCATTCTTACTGCTGCTGTACTTACAGCTGCTGGCAGGATTAGACTGAACAAACACATGCAACCACTTGCCAGTTCTCCAGTGCTTTTGCCTTCCTCATGGGGTCCAGAAGTCTCACGTTGTCTCCTTGTGTCCCCAAAGGGATGTTTCTGGGCCCATGCCACCAGCAAGAGATGCCTGAAGTCTTCTCTCTCCAGTCTTCACCGTGCCCAGTTGCAAGGAAGCTGTTACTCAGCCACCATCTTGCTCAGGAGTCAGTCTTTTTATAGTTAAAATTTTTAGTGCTCTTTATTTTTTTCCTTAATATTTCCAGATAACATGCATTGGAACTCAGTCCCAAAATTATAACTTTCCTGCGGTGGGCACATATCCCACGTTACCCAACTAATGGTATTCAATTCATTTAGCATTAATTGGGCTGATGGGGATCTGTTTAGTGTCACTCTGTTGCCTGGATAGAGTGCCATGGAATCATCACAGCTCACAACAACTTCAAACTCACTTGGCCTCAGGCAAAACTGATCCTTTTGCCTGAGCCTCCCAAGTAGCTGGGACAACAGTTGACTGCCACAATACCTAGCTACCTAGCTAGTTTTTCTATTGTTGGTAGAGACAGGGTCTTGCTCTTGTTCATGCTGGTCTTTAATTCCTGAGCTCAAGCAGTCTTCACACCTCAGCCTCCCAGAGTGTTAGGATTACAGGCCAAGATCTATTTGACATGTAGATACTTAAGAGCTCATTTAGAGAGCAGCGCCTGTGGCTCAAAGGAGTAGGGCACTGCCCTGTATTCTGGAGGCACTGGGTTCAAACCCGGCCCTGGCCAAAAACTGCAAAAAAAAAAAAAAAAAAAAAAAGCTCAGGTGGCACCTGTGGCTCAAAGGAGTAGGGCGCCGACCCCATATGCCAGAGATGGTGGGTTCAAACCCAGCCCCAACCAAAAACTGCAAAAAAAAAAAAAAAAAGCTCGTTTTAGAGATTTGGCTAGAGTAAATATGCAGAAATTAGGGCTCTCCTTTCCATTTTAGATCTCTACTGTCCAGTTGAACCTTCTGCAATGATGGAAATGTTCTATAATGTGCATTGTCCAAATAAGTAACCATTTGCTACATGTGGCTGTTGAGCACTTGAAATGTGGCTAGAGGCAGGCATGGTGGCTCATACCTATAATCTTAGCACTCTGGGAGGCTGAGGCGAGTGGATTGCTTGAGCTCAGGAGTTTGAGACTAGGCTTAAGCTCAGGAGTTGGAAAGCAGCCTAAGTCAGAGTGAGACTCTGCCTCTTAAAAAAAAAAGATAGGTGGGCGTTGTGGCAGGCGCCTGTAGTCCCAGTTTACTCAGGAGGCTGAGGCAAGAGGATCACTTGATCCCAGGAGTTTGAGGTTGCTTTGAGCTATGATGCCATGATACTCTGCCAAGGGTGACAAAGTGAGACAGAATCTCAAAAAAAAGAGAAAGAGAGAAAAGAAAGAAAAAGAATTGTGGATAGGGTAACTGAAGAAAAGGTTTTTAAAAATTAATCTACATTTATATATATGTAGTCACATTTGGCTAATGGCTGCTATCATTCTAGAAAGTTCTGTTGGATAGTACAATTCTCTTTTTTATTTTATCTTTATTTTTATTTTTTTTGAGACAGAGCCTCAAGCTGTCACCTTGAGTAGAGTGCTGTGGCATCACAGCTCACAGCAACCTCCAATTCCTGGGCTCAAGTGAGTCTTTTGCCTCCGCCTCCCAAGTAGCTGGGACTACAGGTGCCTGCCATGATGCCCGGCCATTTTTTGGTTGCAGCCGTCATTGTTGTTTGGTGGGTCCGGGCTGGATTCGAACCCACCAGCTCAGGTGTTCGTGGCTGGCACCTTAGCCCGTTGAGCCACAGGTGCCGAGGCAGACAGTACTATTCTCAATGTTACAGTCATCCCAGAGTCTACTATTTCTTTTCTTTCTTTTTTTTTTTTTCTGAGACAGAGTCTCACTCTCCTCAGGAGAGTGTGGTGGCGTCACAGCTCACAGCAACCTCAAACTCTTGAGCTTAAGTGATTCTCTTGTCTCAGCCTCCCAGGTAGCTGGGACTACAGGCGCCCTGGCCTAGACTGGTTTCAAACCCACCAACCTCGGTGTATGTGGCCAGCTCCCTACCCACTGAGCGATGGGCACCACCAGAGTCTACTGTTTCTGACTGGGGATTAGCAGACCTGCAAAGTCAGACGGGGCTGTTCTCTTAGGTGAAAAGTTATAGAAAGAAGGAAGCTCAAGCAGTGCTTTCCCTTCATCTCATCCAACTTATGACTGATTTTGACTGCTCTCTAGAACCTTCAAATAGTTTTGTATGTTTTTGACTGAGTTTGTAAATATATCTGTATTTGATAAGAGCTACTCTACTATTTAATAGAAGCAGGACTCTGCCTCATAACAAGGAGTTCATTTTTGTGTTTTGTCGTCAGACTTCTCTTACAAATTACTAGTTAGATATTTTTGGCCTTGAAATATTTTAAGTACTGCTAACACTGATAAAGCCAACTTGATATTCCATTCCTTTAAGAAAAAACTGGTTACCTAATACTGTAATTGTTTAGATCAAAAAGCATTTGGCAGATTTATTTTTCTGTGTTTCTTAATAGAGTTTTCATTTTAAAATACCCCACCCCTTTAACCTTACTTAAATAGTATCACTGTCCTTTAAAGTTACTGAATCTTAATATTCTAAATTTGATATTCCCATCTCAGTTATGTTAGAATTTAATGGAATTCTTCAAGGCAACAAACTCATATCATTGATAACTTGTTTGGTGTACCTTGCTATTTCCAGGTACTTGAAAAGGTTTAAAGTAATGAAGATCAAAGTTCTAAGAAGCTGGTGCCGTCAGATCCTTAAAGGACTTCAGTTTCTTCATACTAGAACTCCACCTATTATTCACCGGGATCTTAAATGTGACAACATCTTTATCACTGGCCCTACAGGCTCAGTCAAGATTGGAGACCTTGGTCTGGCAACTTTGAAGCGGGCTTCTTTTGCCAAGAGCGTGATAGGTATGTTTCAAGTGTACCTTAGAGCCTGGCTGGCCTTTTTTGACATTCCTTTTATTTAGAAACCTGGCCCTGTGAGAGCTTTTATTTAGTCAAATAAACTTAAAAGTTCATAGCCGATGGAGAGGTTATCAGTTTTACTTATGAGATAGAAAGTTCCCTATATTTATTCTTCTAGAATCATCTTAAAGACTATTGGTGTTTTACAGAATTACATCAAGAGAAGTAAGGTGAACTTCATTAACAAAGCCTCATGTATTAATAGCAATCTTATTGAGTCATAGTGTTGATACCATTTATTATTATGTACTATGTTATATACTGTTTATACAGGATGTCCATGAAGTTCATATTATACTGTTAAACTATTTTAAATTGTGCGTGAACTTTATGGATCTCTGTATAATAGATATGGTGAATCACTTCATAAAGAAGTAGAATTTATATGTAGTGTAGTTTCTAAGATGTTGATTAAAGCCTGGCACAGTTATTGCACATCTATAATCTCAGCATTTCAGGAGGCTACAGCAGGAGGAATACGCTTGAGCCCAGGAGTTCAAGACTAGAGTAATACAGTGATACCCCATCTCCACACAAACAGAAAAAATTAACTGAGTGTGGGGGTGCATGCTTATGGTCCTAGCTACTCTGGAGGCTGAGATGGGAGGATCACTTGAACCCAGGAGTTCAAGCCTGCAGTGAATTATGATCCACACCACTATATTCTAGCCTGGGTGGCAGAGGAAGACCTAGTCTCTAAAATGTTCAGAGTGTATGTGTATAATATTATATATTTACCTGCCTTTTAAAGCTTTATTTTAAAATGTGAAAATAAATATGGTAGTTTATTCTGAAAAGTTTATCAATTTATTCCCACTCCTCAGAATGAACTACGTACAATAGGGTTTCTTAAGCTCAGGATTGAGATTCTAGGTTGGACAATTCTTTGTTACATTGTAAGATTCTTTAGCAGGATCCCTGCTCTCTCTTTCCCCACTAGATGCCAGTAGTATACCCCTGCTCTACCTGCCTCTAGTTGTTAAAACCAAAAATATCTCCAGATATTACTATATATGTCCTCTGGAGGACAAAGTTGCACCCTGTTGAGAATCACCTACCTACAGGATAAGGCTGTGTTCTCTCAGATTTTTAACTATACATAGTTGCAGCTGGAAGAATAATTTAATGCCTATTTTAATAAGCTTTCATTCTCTGAAGAATGTAATACAATTTAAAAATCTAATTTTTGCATTCTTCTCCATCTTCCCCACAATGGTGACAACAAGAGAAACCCATTAATTTTTACTTGGGCTAGACTTGAGTGTAATAGGGAAAAGCATGGAACACCAGTTATTTGTATATCATTACAAAACAATATTCTCCATGGAATATTATGTACCTAAGATTTGAAATGATGACTTTACATTTCCTTGTAGCACATTAATAAGAAGAGTTGGGAAGGAATTATTTTAAAAACTGAATTTCCTTTTTATCTTCAGAGGAAACATTTCTTTGGCTTCTTCAAATCTCTGGATTCAAAGTTTTTGTTATTTGATTATTTCTCTACATTATACAAGCCTGTTTTTGGAAATGCTCTATGATTTGAGGTATATAGACCTAATTTTTTGAAAGCATTGCAAAACCTAGTCTTGTGGGATCTGTGATCATAATCAGTTTTTGAGTACTATATTTATGTTTATGTATTTTTTCTTTTTCTTTTCTTTTTTTTTTTTTTTTACTTTGTCGCCCTCAGTAGAGTGCTATAGCATCAGAACTCACAGCAACCTCAAACTCTTGGGCTCAAGCAATTTCTCTTGCCTTAGCCTCCCAAGTATCTGGGACTACAGGCACCCACTACAACACCTGGCTATGTTTTAGAGACAGGGTCAAGCACTTGCTTAGGCTGGTGTCGAACCTGTGAGCTCACGCAGTCCACTCGCCTTGGCCTCCCAGAGTGCTAGGATTATAGGCATGAGCCACTGCACCCGGCCTGTGTATGTACGTATTTGTTTTTTTGACTGTAAGATGTTCCTCAGTTTATTTCTTGTATCTGCAGTAGGATTATTTGCATACTGTGGGTAGGGTGGTTAAGTATGTGAAGAAAAGGGCTCTGGTGAGTGGCCTTTGTAGACAGTTACATTTTATTATTTAAAAACTAGTTATCAGAGTTTTGACTTCAAGGTCTCTTTGAAAAGTGAAACTAGTCAAAAGGAGTGTTAATGGCAAGATACTAAGTGTTAACCTTAAAGCTACCATACAGTAGGGGGCAGACAAGTATTTTGATCTTTTAAAATCCGTCATCTTAACTTGTACATAGATGCCATTATGTCTGCTTTGTTTATTGCTAGTCTCTTACCTTGTCAAGTTATGTTTATCTTTCACAAGGCTTTATTTTGACATACCATATAATAGGAATTCATATTAATAGTAAATGAACAAGCAGACACTCGACCCTGTTCCAGTGTCTTATAAAGGCCTCTCAGTGGAAGCTCTTCTATGAAATATTTGATGGAACAGACTGACTTTGAGAAGATACCCCATCCCCCACTGTAACACCTGAAGCTTCTGGTTGCATTGAGTTTGAATTATTCTTTTAATTTAAGGTACCCCAGAGTTCATGGCCCCTGAGATGTATGAGGAGAAATATGATGAATCTGTTGATGTTTATGCTTTTGGGATGTGCATGCTTGAGATGGCTACATCTGAATATCCATACTCGGAGTGCCAGAATGCTGCACAGATCTACCGTCGAGTGACCAGTGTAAGTCTTCCCCTAACTGGTCGGTGAGCTTGGGTCATATCTACTAACCTGTCTTAACTCTGGATAGCGTGAAACCATGCAAATGAGCTATATTATGTTTTAAAACAATGGTAATTCTTATTTGCTCAATATCTCTCAAATTTATTTTCATTTATTTATTTCAGATTAATATGAGGGTACAAATTATTAAGTTACATTGTTTGCATTTGTTAGGTAAAATCCAAGATGTAGTTGAGCCCTTCCTCCAGTAGGTGTGCCATATACCACTACATAGTGCCTGTTAGATGAGAGCTTACCAAACTCCTTCCCTCCTCCCTTTCCCTCCCCCGACTTGAATTTAATTGTGTTTTTTCCTCATATGGTGTTTTAGTTGTTCATCTACAGGTTTCATGTTAGTATTGAGTACATTGAATACTTGCTTTTCCATTCTTATGATTCTTTACTAAGGAGAATGTTCTTCAACTCCATCCAGGTAAATACAAAAGATGTAAAATCTCCCATCTTTCAGTATGGCTGAATAGTATTCTGTGGTAGATATATATTACAGTTTATTAATCCATTTGTGGGTTGATGGACACTTGGGTTATTTCCACATCTTGGTGATTATGAACTGAGCTTCAGTGCAAATGTCCTTATGGTAAAATGACTTGTTTCTTCTGTGTAGATACCTAATAATGGGATTGTGGGATCAAATGGCAGGTCTACTTTTAGCTCTTTGAAGATCCTCCATACTTCTTTTCCAAAAGGCTGTATTAGTTCCAAAAGGCAGTCCCATCCACAGTAATTCTTTTTACCCTAGATGCTTTGTCAAATTAAATTATTCACAGTTTTCTCTAATGGCTTGGGATAACGTATTAATTTATTAAATCATATACGTGTATATGAGGACCCATAATACTTAAGGCATAAATTAATATCCTACTGTAGTTTAAAATTACCCATGATAGTTCATGACTGCTGACAGAGCTATTTTTTTATAGCTTTCCAATTGAAACCTTTAGAGCTAGTTGTTAATGATTCATTATTTCATTTTATCACTATGTATTTCATTATGCTATTGTAAAAATATGGATCTTTTCCTTTAACTTTATTATACCTGATAAAATTAATAGTAATTTCTGAATATCTAATACCCTATACCTATTCAGATCTTTCTCTATTGTTTTTTTTGTTTGTTTGTTTTTGTAGAGACAGAGTCTCACTTATCGCCCTCAGTGGAGTGCTGTGGCCTCCCACAGCTCACAGCAACCTCCAACTCCTGGGCTTAGGCAATTCTCTTGCCTCAGCCTCCTGAGTAGCTGGGACTACAGGCGCCTGCCACAACACCTGGCTATTTTTTCTGTTTTTGCAGTTTGGCCAAGGCCGGGTTTGAACCTGCCACCCTCGGTATATGGGGCCGGCGCCCTACTCGATGAGCCACAGGCACCGCCCTCTCTATTGTTTCAAAGATATCCATTGTCAGTGTTTAAAATAGGACCTGTCAAGGTCCACAGATGGTATTTCGTTGTTGTATCTCTTAATCTAGAACTGTCGCTTTCTTTTTCTGCATGGCATAGATTTATTGAAAGAATTACATTAATTATTTTGGTGTATGTTTCACATTCTAAATTTACTTATTTGCCTCCTTGTGTCATTTAATTTGTCATTCTTTCATATTTTTGTGAAGGGAAGTGTATCTTAAGTTGGAATATGTGAACAATAAAATAATTTTGTTTTTTTGCTCACATTCATCCAAGAGTGTAGAGTGTAGTTTTCCAGAGGCTATGTGATGGGTAAACTGTGTGTTGGCAGCAGAGTGAATCCAGAGGCAGATATGAGAATCCATTCATCTTCTGTCAAGAGTTCCAGAGGCAAAAGTTTGAGGACCACTAATCAAATGTCTGGATAAAATTTAGGCTAAACTTTTTTTTTTTTATACTATATTACACCAAGAGCCCCCAGAGTATCTTGTTAATCCCATTTTTAGCAATTCACTGTTGTGGAATTTTGACATATTAGGGGATTTTTATCATAAATTGCATAGTTAGATTTTGATAGATGATCAGAATAGAAATAGCTTAAATACTGATAGGAAACATTTTACCCTAGGTAGACTGAATTAGTATTATATCTTCATGTAGGCTTGAAAGAAATATTCATAGTCAGAAGTGAATTACAATTGTTGATTGTAATTACTATGAATATTCCTTTAATATCTTTTTTATATATTTGCATGCACTTTCGTTGTGTAATGGACATAGAGTTACTTTGGGCAGTTAGTTTATTTAATTCAACATGAATGGTAAGAACCCATAGAATCATCATACCCAGTAAAAATAATAGCTATGTTCACATAGGATATAGCATTACTCTTAAGTTACTCCTGGCTTTGTAATTTAAGTAGTATTTTATCTTTTATTATTACTGAGTGTATGTCTTTACAAGCCTCTGTCCTGAGACCTTACTGTTAAATTTATCAATTTCTTTTTTTTTGCAGTTTTTGGCCGGGGCCAGGTTTGAACCTGCCACCTCTGGTATTTGGGGCTGGCGCCCTACTCCTTTGAGCCACAGGTGCTGCCCAAAATTTATCAGTTTCTTTTTAATACCTACCCATCCCATCTCAACCCAGGTTCTAATATGCTGTAGGATTCTAATCCATCAGGTAGTGGTTCTCAATTTGGGCTGAATGGGGATAGGAGAAATGTAATTTCTTATGCCTTGAGGTAATTCTAATAAGTATCCTAATTGTTATTTTATAGTTATCCCCTTAGAAAGCTCAAGTAGAATGATTTTGAAGTATTTCTTCTTTTTCTATTGTCTATAAGATTTGGTATGATCTGTTTTTTGAAATTATCTTCTATTTTTATTTATGAATATTAGTTGTCTATTGTTTGAGACTTTGGAAAAAAAAAAAAAAAGTTAACCGATGACTCCATACTGAACCTCAGAGTCAAAGCATTCTGACAGACATACTTTTATCTGACAATGTGAATGTTACTTTTTTTGCAGTATTATTATTATTGCTCAATATTTTGTTGCAGCAGTCATCTGATTTATTTTCTGAATGTATTTATCTTTTTTCGTTCTTTACCAGGTTTTTGTTTCTAGTCTTTATCTTAAACAGTGTTACTGTTATTAAATTTTAAGCCTCTTTAATTTTGTGAAGGGAAAAAACAAGCTCATCTGCTTTGCCTCTTAGAATTCTATATCTTTATTCCCAGTTTAGGTCTCTTATTCCTCTTTCTTTTTTTTTTTTTCCTGAGACAGAGCCTCAAGCTGTCACCCTGGATAGAGTGCTGTGGCATCACAGCTCACAGCAACCTCCAATTCCTGGGCTCAAGCGAGTCTCTTGCCTCCGCCTCCCAAGTAGCTGGGACTACAGGAGCCCGCCACAACGCCCAACCATTTTTTGGTTGCAGCCTTCATTGTTGTTTGGCGGGCCCAGACTAGATTTGAACCCACCAACTCAGGTGTACGTGGCTGGCGCCTTAGCCCGTTGAGCCATAAGCGCCGAGCCTTATTCCTCTTATACTCAATTACATAATAATTTACATTTTCTCAGGTTTTTTCCTTTGAAAGCAGGACAGGCTATTGGATTTACACCTAGTAGAGGAATTGCAGGATAAAATTATGGAATGCTTCACGAATTTGCGTGTCATCTTTGCACAGGAGCCATGCTAATCTCTGTATGTTCCAATTTTAGTATATGTGCTGCCAAAGTGAGCACTTCCTTTCCCTTCCCTTCCTTCTTTTTCCTTTTTCCCCTCTCCTCTCCCCTTCCTTCCCTTCCCCTCTCTTCTCCTCTCCTCCTGCCCTTTTCTCTCCCCCTCTCCCTTCCCCTTCCCCACATGGTTGTGGCTCTGGCTAAATTAATAGTGGCACAATTATAACTCACTGTAGCCTTAAACTCTTGGGCTCAAGAAATCCTCCCACCTCAGCCTCTCTGGTCACTAGGACTACACTTGTACTCCACCACACTCAGCTAATTTTTAATTTTTTAATTTTTTTTTTTTTTTAAGAGACTGAGTCTTGCTTTGTTACTCAGGCTGTCCTCAAACCTCCTACTTAAGCCTCCCAAGTAAATTGGAACTGTAGGCACACATCACCATGCTGTGCTTATTTTCCTTATTTTTTGATTTTCCTTATTATTTTCTTTTTTTTTTCCTTTTTATTTTCCTTTTTTTTTTTTTCCCCAGTGGTAAGATAGAATTTATTTACAGAAAAGAATACAGAAAACACTAAATCTCCTGGTAGAGAGAGAGGACTGACGTGAGGAGAGAAAAGCTCTCTCCGTTTCTCTCCTGGTCTTTCCCTGTCTCCCCCTTTAGGCTTTTAGTCTCGGGGTTTTCCTTATTATTTTCATAGGGCAAACCAAATTATAATTTCACTTGAAAGTCCCTCAAATGGTTTAAGACTTTTTCTTTTTTTCTTTTCTTTTCTTTTTTTTTTAGAGATGGAATCTCACTCTATGCCCTGGGTAGAGTGCTGTGATGTCCTGGCTCACAGCAACCTCAAACTCTTGGGCTCAAGTGATCTTTTTGCCTCAGCCCCTTGAGTAATTGGGACTACAGGCATGTGCCACAACACTGGGCTAGTTTTTCTATTTTTAGTAGAGACAGGGGTGTCACTTTTTGCTCAGACAGGTCTCCAACTCCTGAGTTCTGGCGATCCACCTTCTTTGGCCTCCCAGAGTACTAGGATTACAAGAGTGAGCCACTGCACTGGGCCAAGACTGTTTTTCCAATGGCACAAGTCTTGGGCGACACCTGTGGCTCAGCAAGTAGGGCGCCGGCCCCATATACCGAAGGTGGTGGGTTCAAACCCGGCCTCGGCCGAACTGCAAAACAGGAAAATAGCCAGGCATTGTGGCGGGTGGCTATAGTCCCAGCTACTCGGGAGGCTGAGGCAAGAGAATCCCCTAAGCCCAGGAATTGGAGGTTGCTGTGAGCTGTGTGACGCCATGGCACTCTACCCAGGGCAATAAAGTGAGAGAGTCTCTACAAAAAAAAAAAGTCACAAGTCTTTTTTTTATAAGACCCATCCATCATTCTTAATTTTTTTTGACACTTTTGGCCAATAGGACATCTTTTGGCAGACTTTTTTTTTTTTTTTTTTAAAGAGACAGGGTCTTGGCTCGGCGCCTGTGGCTCAACGGGCTAAGGCATCAGCCACGTACACCTGAGCTGGCGGGTTCGAATCCAGCCCCGGCCCACCAAACAACAATGACGGCTGCAACCAAAAAATAGCTGGGTGTTGTGGCAGGCGCCTGTAGTCCCAGCTGCTTGGGAGGCAGAGTTAGGAGACTCACGTAAGCCCAGGAATTGGAGGTTGCTGTGAGCTGTGATGCCAAAGGACTCTATCCAGAGTGACAGCTTGAGGCTCTGTCTCAAAAAAAAAAAATAAAGAGACAGAGTCTCACTTTGTCGCTGTGGGTAGAGTGCTGTGGTGTCACAGCTCACAGCAACCTCCAGCTCTTTGGATTAGGTGATTTCTCTTGCCTCAGCCTCCCGAGTAGTTGGGACTACAGGCATCCACCACAACACGCCACTATTTTTTTGTTGAGTTTGGCCGGGGCTGGGTTTGAACCCACTACCCTTGGTATATGGGGCCAGCGCCCTACTCACTGATCCACATGCGTTGCCCCATAAAACATTCTTTTTTTTTTTTAATTTTTTAATTTTTTTAATTTTTTATTTTTTTGAGACAGAGCCTCAAGCCGTCACCCTGGATAGAGTGTCATGGCATCACAGCTCACAGCAACCTCCAATTCCTGGGTGCAAGCAAGTCTTCTGCCTCTGCCTCCCAAGCAGCTGGGACCACAGGCGTCCGCCACA
>CAUYRH010113505.1:0-20141 GCA_963574655.1 Perodicticus potto | reverse complement strand
CTTTTACTGCCTTGAAAATACTTCCCTACCCACCTCCCGCGGGCCACCTTCTTGAAGTCATCCACACCCAGTGCCCATCTCAGGCCTGCCCTGCACCAGGGACCCCTGAAAACTTGTCGAATGATGAGGAAATGAGTTGAGACATCAGTCAATCTACAAGTTAGGGGTGTGATGTAGCAAGATGAACTGAGAACCGCACCCCTCCCCGACAAGGAAAACATTCGAGAATAAAAAAACAGCTATTAGAGGTTCTCAGATACCATCATTTCATTCAAAGTCTTTTTGTTATAACGTTGATAAGAAAAAAAAAAATTAATTCCTAGCTGGGGCCCCTACCTGTGTGGAGTTTGCATACTCTCCGTGTCTGCATGGGTTTCCCCCAGGTACTCTGGTTTCCTCCCACATCCCAAAGATGCGCCCACTTGGTGAACTAGGGTCTAGGGAGCCTAAATGCTTTTAGTCAGAGGAAGTGTGTGAAGAGTGTGTGTGTGTGTCAATGTGCCCTGGAGTTCTTCCTGTGATGATATGACCTTTTTTCCAGGGTCAGCTTCCTCATGGTACCTGAGTTGCCAGATCATGCTCCAGCCCCTCATGACCCTGAACTTGAATAACTGGATAAGTAATTATCTCATTTGTTTTTATTCAGTTTTCTTAAATGTATGTCTAGTTCTCATTGATTTCAGTATTCAATATTAGAAGCATTTGAGGTTTAATTTAGAATTTTGGTGGTGCTTTTGTGACCAGAAACATGCGTTAGTACTTAATTCTCTTTTATATCAATTAGCCTGTGGTAAATGGGTTTCACAAAATATAGTTTCACTGAAAGGAGAAGTTTCCAAGAACCTACTGACAAGGCTAAGTGAGGAATTACTGTATACTTTTATGTGGATCCTGGCTCAGGAAGGGATCCAGTGCTCCTTGGCACAATAGTGGAACATTATTATTCTGAAAGGAGTCAGGCCCAGGCATGGCGGAAGGGGCAAATGTTTTCCTGATATGAGACTAGGCTGTGTTGTCTTCTAAGAAAGTGAATCCTCCCATTGGCAAGATGAATTCTCTTTCAACTCTGTCAGTGAGGAAACTGACAGCAGCTGTTTTACTCTCTTGGTAGGAAAGGGAAGTTCCAGCAGCTTCTGCTTGGCCCAGCCTCTCATAATAGTCCTACAATATGTGTCACCCAGCTGGGATTTTGCCAATTGCCAAGGGTGTCTATTTTATTCAGGACCTGGGAAAGTAACCACAAGGTGCATTCACTGTGATTTCTACCTGGACGTGACCACCATAAGCCTCCACTCTGTGGGCTTCAGTGGTTCACCCTGGCAAATGTCCAGAGTTCTGTATTCTGTACATACATACAGGACACCTTTGTATACAGTCCTTCTTGAAAGGGACCCAGCCTCCTTTTCAAACAAGGGTCTAGATTAGGTCTGAAAACTGGATAAGAGACCCTGGCTCTCCACTGTGCGATTTGGACGAGTTTTTTGAACACCATGCATGGAGTTTTTCCTATTATTTAGAGCACATTTATGTTTTAGTAGAATGCCTACCTCTCTCATTCCTAGGGGCTGTGACAACTAGCCAACGCCAAAGGTTCCTGTGGGTCAAGGTATCCTACTGCCCATTATGGCATATGTGCCCCACTGTGTCTTTGGCCACCGGGTGCTATATTTGGCCTCTGCTCTTCTGGGATCCCATCATTTCCAGTGGAATCAAGAAGCCCATCGGGTCACATGCGGCCAACAGAGGAGAGCTACCAAGGAGGTCTCAAGGATACTAGTGGGTCTCTCCCTAATGAATTCTCCAGTGTCATAGTGAAGGAAATGTCCTCTGGGCCCACTGGGTAATGTAGGTAGATGGGTGGGCGTGTGAGTTGTCCAAAATAAATTTATTCCAACATCTCCTTAAACCTTATTCCTTATTCCTTCCTTATTCCTTCCTCCACAGCACTCCACGGAAATTCTGGCATCTCAACATCATTAAATGCAGTCATCACTGAGTCCCAGTTTCACTCAAGCAGCTAAATAAGCTGTAAAGACATCCCCTCTGCCTGCACCAGCATGCTGAAACCAGAACCTCTGGTAAGTGTGCCTGTGTGCCTGCATTACTCCATACAGATTTATATTTTGTTCTCCTGGAACCAAATCCCTTACGGTCCATTCACTCACATATTCCCCAGGTTTCTACAGTGCAATGTAGTAAAATCTTGCCATTCTTTTGGTGTAGAAGCTGTATCTTCCCAGGGTCGACTTTGTACTTGATCTGGTCTTCACCTGGACCTCTGATGCCAGTGGAGAATCTAGTGGCCACGAGAAGTAGGTCTTGAGAAGAAAAGATATGCTTTGCAAGGCAACCGTCCTGGGCAACCTTCTTACAGCTCTGTAAGCAAGGCAAAGTGAAACTTCTCAGACATGAGCAAGCTGCTTCCACCAGCAAGGGAAGCCCCAAATGACTAAAGGCTCAAGATTCTCAGCTTCATCTGAGGTTGCCCAGATTTCCCCTTTCCAAGGCTCAGGTTCTCACTCCTTTCTAATCAATGCCTTGACTTTCACCCAAGAGATTAGCAAGAGATTGTGAATTCAATTTACATTATAATTACGCAACCCACAAATTAAATTTCACATGTCATTTCTAGCAATTTTGAGCCTGCAGCTATAAGAAATACATTTTGACTTATTATTTTGTAAATAATTTATTTTATTTATTTTTAAATAAATAATTCATATTATTTATATTATTATTAGTTAAGCTCTCTGGTTCTCTGATTGTGACCCATTTTTGAGGGCTGTTTCATGGGACCACTCCTGGTACTAACTGATCTAGCCACTCAGGATCTAATCAAGTGACAAATGGAATTTAATAGAAAGAATTACAAACTCGGTAACTAGGAAGTAATAGCTACAGGAAAGTAGATACCACTATTAGGGATAGGAGAATAAAAGGAAAGGTAGAATTACTAAAAATTAGAAAAATACAAGACAGTCCCTTGGAGCTCAAACTCGGACCCCTGCAAGGTGTGCTGCTTGGCTGATGCTATAGTGTCACTGTTTGAAGGATGGGGCTGTCCCTCGGGGTCAGTATCCTTTCAGCACCGTGTGAGCCCTCTATCTCTGCTCAGCTCTCAGCCTCCCAGAAGCCACTCTCTCCCAGGCCCCCAAGTATTGCCCTACATTTGTGTAGCATAGAGTTAGCCAAAGGTCTAAGCCACAGGTGTCCAACCTTTTTTCTTTTGTGCTGCACATTAGAAAAATAAGAGTTGTCTCAGGCCACAGAATAAATACACAAACACTAATGAAAGCTGATTAGCAAAAAAAAGATTCATGCATACTTTTCTTGATATCACACCATAGATTAGCACCAAAAAATCCCTCACAAAATCAGCATGCAACACACAGGCCACAGCTTAGATGCCCCTTGGACTCCAGGCATTCTGGACACCCTTTCCTGCAGTTCCTCCTTTTTATGTCTTGCACCCCTAAAACCCCCTGCTCTAGCGATAAACTCTTAATTCTGCCTATTCTATCCAGCAAGACCTCACAGCCTGCATGGGCACCACTTCCCTGCACTGTGGCCTGGAAAGTGTCCCCAGGGAGAAAGCTTCTCCCCACCACAAGGATCACACCCTGCGTTGGGACACTGTCCAGTGCCTGCACATAGGAAGTTCATTTCTTTTGTCAGGTTTTGTAGTTATTTAAGCAGGAGAGCAAATTCTCTCTCATTCTTTTTTGGAACTCACAACTTTGCAGAGATCTACATCTTACTACGTCTCCTCATACACAGTGTTGAAGTGAAATCTTCCCCCAACATCTCTCATCCATCATTCACGGGCTTCCCTCTAAAAGCCCACCTCTCCCTCCGCCCTAGAATGGCCTATGAGAGGTCTGGAGACAGGGATTTCATCCTTCCCCAGCCTGGAGAAGAGCCTTCTATGATTGGCCTGACTTTTAGCTTGACGTTCAAGACCACGGCCTAATTACTCAGAAGCCTCTGCTCACTTGAGCTTCCATCCATCCTCTTCCTCTACGCTGGAAGCTCCCCAGGGATGGGGAACGTCTGCCATTTATCTCTACATTGGAGGGAGGAATGAATGGATTAGGACATTCATCCCCACTTCAGCAGCTGTTGGGTAGGCATGCATCTGCTCTGAGTGGGGCGTTGGCTAGCCCCAGTGCTGTGTTTGTGCTCAGGCTGGGAGCTGAAGAGGTAGAAAAATCACACCCATCCTTGCTGCCTAATTACTTACCCAGATCTCTCACCACCTGCCAGACAACAGAAGTGCCTCAACCCTCTTCCCCACTGGTAGAATTTGTCCCCACTTTTTCCCATCATCCCATGGGGCTCACAGCATTAATTGGTACCATGGGAACCAGACAGAGGGGGGAAAAACTAATGGATCTGTTGGGCAATTTTAAAAGGAAATCAACTTCAAAGCTTTGGAATGTTTTCTCTACCCAGATATCCTGACTTTGATGCCACAGGCTCAGTGTTGGAAAAAGAGTCTCCTCCTTTAATTCTCAGAGTCATTATGCATACATAATGCTCTCCCTACCTTTTAAAAGGAATGTAGATATGTAAATGTGCCTTTGTGCTACTGTGTATCACAACCTGCATTAAGCAGACTTTAATTTTATGTTAATGACATTGTTCAGTTCCTCTCGCTCAATGTTTTATATTTATTTGGCAGTTGTGACCATGCTCTGCCTAGCCCAGATCTCAGAGTCAGGTTCTGTACTATGGGAATGAGGGTTCAATTTGAGGAACTATCATCTCACCCAATCCCCAATGCTTTGACTTCCTCTGCACTTGCCAATATTTATCCTTAAACTCCTCCTCTGACAGGGAGCTCACTACCTCTGGAGCAGCCTATTTTGTTTTTGAACAGCTATGAAACCTTAGAAAGTTCAAACTTACTAGGAAGGATGTCCCTGAAAAGTAGCATGGGGTTTATCTCTTTTGTTTTCAAACCCTGCTTTGTTCATTTAACATTAGAAGTGTTCACATCACTGAACAATCTTAAATTTTTGCAGGAATACACATTCTCCTATTTACAAATAGGTCATCACACTAGATGTGTGTTTTATAATTGCTATTTTATTAAACAATGTATTATGTATACATTTTTTTCATTTCAGTTAACCACATCTCCTTCCTCATTTTCAGTGCTGATATAATCCTCTGTTGTTGGATGTAGCATAGTTTATTTAATCTTGGCCTCTCATTGGACATTTATGTTGGTTCTGATTTTTGCTGTAGTGGTCAGCTCCAGGATGAAGTTTTCACACATATCAATTATCTCCTTAGGAGAGAGTCATAGAAGGGCATAGAGGGTCCAGGGGTGTGAGCACTTTGAAAGGCCATTTCAGGTGAAGACAGCAGCCTCCTGGTTGAAAAGAATACTGATCAGCATGGAGAGCCGTGCTAAGTGCAGCATCAAAATTGTTATATTTATTCCCAGTCACCAGCCACCCTCCTCTGTGGCTGACTGTAAGGTAAAGCTAGAGCGGGCCAGGCAGGTGGCCCTGCTCTGACCACCACATAAAGTGGCCTCTAAAGGGGCTCCTTTCTGGGGATAAATATATCCCCTGGAAAACTGCAAACTTGGAAGAAACTGGGCGGGAAAAGCCAAATGAACACCATCCAAGAGTGCTAGAGCTGGTCTTTCCAGGCACTGAGGGCCTTTTTCCATCTGTAGGAGTTGAGCATAGGACAAGAAAAAACTAGAGAGTCTCTTCACCTGTCCAAACATCAAATCTAGCAACAAGGACTCTCCCTTAGGTTTCTTGTCCGGGCCCCGGCCAGGACTTGGACAGGCTGGGATGCACAGAGCCCAGCCCAGAGCAAGCAGAGGGAACACGTGAAGAACTGAATCAAGAACCTGAATCTTTCCGATGTGCAAGCCCCATTAAGTCACGGGTCTGCTGACACTGTGCACCAGGACTTCATCAGAGCATCATTTGTAGTAACAAAAGGATGCAAACCAGCCACTGGTTAAATATTAATAATTGTGATTTCTGAGCAACTGAACACGGAGCAAACTTTAAAATCCTGAGGCCACTCTACACAAACTCCAAATATCTCACTGTATTTCATCACGAGGAAGTGACTGTTGTCCACGAGATGCACCATGACTTTATATAGCATTTAGAAACACACACACACACACAGGGCCAATTAAACTGTGCTCCCATTGGTTTTACAGGAAACCAGATTTCAGAGATGGCAAGAAGTGGGGAAACAGTGAAATACTGTAGGTGGAAAAACCAAGTGCAGACTAATGCGTATGGTAGGCTACTGTGTGTGTGTGGGGGGGTGTGAAAGACAGAGAGACACACACACACACACAGAGTTATTCTAAAGGGAGAGGCTTGGTGGGGAGGGGAAAGCAATCATAATGCTTTTATAGAATTAAAAATTCCTGAAAAGATACACAAACACCTAACAGCAAGAGTGGCCTCTGGAAGCCGGGTTGGGGGGCTGGGACATAGGGTAATAGGGAAGCCCTTTCACTCTTACAGATATTTATAAAATATAAAAATTTAAACATATCTTCCTGTTGTAAAATAAAACTTTGAAAACTGCTCAATGCAAAATAACAGAGCACATCCTTCCAGGATGACTGAGGGGCATAATATTTGGAGCCTGCCTGACACTGGTCACCCAGTCTTGACTCTACCAAACGACCTCGGGCAAATTCCCACCCCGACCGCGTCTCGGTTTCCCCAGGAGTCCAGTCTGATTTCGGAGAGCTGGTCTCCGGACGTCCCTCCAGCTCCGAGCACCTGGCCGGCCGGGAGTCCGCGGAGCCGGCTAGTCCCAGCGCCGCGCATCTGTGTGCGGGCGCCCCGCGGTGCGGGCCCGGCCAATCAGCGGCCGCCGGGCGGGAGGGGTGGAAGCGCCCCGCACGCGGAGCGGAGCGCGAAGCAGAAGCAGAAGCCACTGCCGTCCCGGAGCAGACCATGCCGCGCTTGCCGCTGCTCTTCCCACTGCTGCTTCTGCTGCTGCCGCTGCTGGCCTCGGGCCTCGGGCTCCGCGGTGCGGGCAGCCGGCACCCCGACTGCGGTCCGTGCCGGCCGGAGCGCTGCCCGGCGCCAGCAAACTGCCCCGCGCCGGCGATTTCTGCGCGCGACGAGTGCGGCTGCTGCGCGCTCTGCCTCGGCGCGGAGGGCGCGAGCTGCGGGGGACCAGCTGGCGCGCGCTGTGGCCCCGGCCTGGTGTGCGCGAGCCGGGCCGCGGGGGCGGCGCCCGAGGGTACCGGGCTGTGCGTGTGCGCGCAGCGCGGCACCGTCTGTGGCTCCGACGGCCGTACCTACCCCAGCATCTGCGCACTGCGCTTGCGCGCCCGGCACACGCCCCACGTGCTCCCGGGCCACCTGCATAAGGTGCGCGATGGCCCCTGCGAGTTTGGTAAGTTGGGTTCAGGCTCTGCGGAACTCAGGCGGGTAGATAAAGCCGGACCGACTCTCTGGGGTGTGGGACGAAGGATCCCTCTGGCCAGCAGAGGACAGAAATGGCTGGGCCTCAGTTTTCCCTTACGGAGCAATATCTCTCATCTGACCTGGTGCTTAGGAAGACTGGCTAGTTATCCACGTTCTGCACTCGCCCTTGCCAACCTCATGTAGAAACCAGCCGTGGAGCTGGTTGGATATTTGGTGAGCCCACTTCATCAGTTACTGCAGGCCTGGCATGTTTGTCCCCAGGATATTGGGAGTTGGGGACTTCCAGGGGCTTGGGGGTTGTATTCCACTGGGTTGAGAAGGGTTGTTTGAATGGAGAGGAGGGAAGATGAGGCTGTCAGAGGAGGAGGAGCTCCAGACTGGGACTCCAGGTGGCACCAGGCCAGACCCCAGGGTTCCCAGATGTGGAGTGGGGCCCAGCTGGATCCTGAGGGAGCTTTCAACCAGGACAGGTAAGACCTTTGGAGACCTAAGATCCGAATTATAGGGCCAGGGCACATCCAGGTTTTGTAGGTCTAAGGCATATATAATTTAGACGGCCATACCTTAAATAAAGGAATGGAATATTATGAATTGCCAGGGACTTAGAAACTTACACTTCATTAACATCACAGTAGAACCATTGCTGGGTGCTATAACTGCCCACTCTCCATATATACCTTGTAAAAATCAAACAAAAAGAAATCAATATAGAGGTGTCCTGCTTTGCTGGCTTCCTAAGCAGGAGTGTGGCCTGCCCATCAGGTTTTGGAGAACTGCCCCTATGGACTTTGCCTGGAGAGGGGAGTGGAGAGTTTAGGGTGATTGAGCAGGTGGCCAGTGATTGCCAAGGAGCCTGCCTTGCAGCTTGTGGCTATGTTTTCTGGGGAAGAATTCTGCCCTGGGCCTAGAAACCAAGTCTAGACTTAAATGAACAAGTCAGTGTAATGACTTCAGCTTTAAGAAGGAATGTTGGCGGCAGAGGTAAGACCATTTCCAGGCCTATAAAGTGTCTCATATTATTTTCCTACCAAGTATTTTAAAAGGTAAATATACTGAAGTCCAGGAGACCAAATGGGTCCTAACAGGAGATAGGGCAGGAATCCTTCTGTCCCAGGAAACATAAAAATAGTGTTTGGGCCGCTGAGGAGTTGAAGCAGCTTCAAGAGCACAGGAAAGTCCCCAGGTGACTAGCTGGGGATCCTGTAGAGAACAGAGCTGGCTGGGCAGCTTCTGAGCTGCTGCTGGCTCCTGAGCAACCTTTGATCTGGCAGGCCCTTCCTCTCTCTGGCAGTGTCAGGCCCTGGGGAGCCATTGTTAAGGTCCCTTCCCCTTTGAAAATTTGCTTCTGTCCTATGGCAGTTAAACAGTCTTGTCTTTTTCCTTTTTCTGTTTCCTTTCACTCTTACAATCTGCTTTCCTCAGCAGTTCATCCACAGGCAGTTCTCTTTGTCTCCAGACAGGTAACACTTTAACTCCTCATGTAGGAGACATAAGAAATGCTGACCAGGTCCCCAGAGTCGAAACAGTGCTGATAGTCTGGGAGAATTTCTCCCTAGAGTGGTGTTCTGCTCCTCAGAGTAACATGCCTTAAAGACATTCAAATCTGCTATTATGCAGAGAAGGCTAAGACCCCGCCAGGGCAGGGCACTTGTCCAGGATGACCACGAAGGCTGACCAGCTCCCGGGTCCGGACACCCTGTCCAGTGCTCTTTCAGGACAGGACCTGATAGTATTAAGTCAGGCAGATGGTGGTTGCCATGGCTACCAGTGTGCGGCCAGATGGCAGATGGAAACGCCATACCCCTAATTCATTGAAAATTACCAAATGACAAGTAAATGTGACAGCCCCTCCACTCTGATGTATGGGCTCTGAGGCCCACCCTAGGCACATGCCCGGGGAATAAAGATGTTCACGGGGCCAAACGGAAGCAATTCAGAAGCTGCTTTCCATGATCTCATTAGTGACAGGCATCAGGCCTCGCTGGAGTTCGTGTCATCTGCCACAGACCTGTCCTAGTGCGCTTGTGTGGCCCCTGCCCTTGTGTCTGTGTAAATCATGAGGGTGTGGACAGGGGATGTTTCCTAGCTGAGGCAGCACCTCATTCTGCGGTGCCCTAAAGCCATCTTTTATTCAGAAGACACAGCGGGAGCATTTTTTAACAATGCCTCTAGGGAGCCTAGTTGAAGGGAAACAGACTGAGTCAGAGCAGGGCTGTTCTGCTTCAATATTGGCAATAAAATCACCCCTCCTCTGCTCCCTCCTGACTCCTTCAGTGCCGGAGCACCTTGACTTTAAAGGAATGAGGAGTCTGTATTTATTGCTGTCAGTATGGGGATGTGTTCTTACAAGTGCCTCTGAGGGGCATAGGGAAGCAGTTCCTGGCTGAAATCCTGCCCTTCCTCCTATGCTTCGAAATGCCCTGAATTGCCTGATAACGAGAGTAATCCTTTGATCAGCACATGTTTTGAAAACCAGCATAGGAATAATACTTTACTGCTGGAAATCACTCTTTCATCAGCTCCTTACTTGATTTTTACAACTGCCCTAGGGAGAGAGGCCCCACTCCCATTTAATGAGAGGGAAAACTGAGGCAAGAGGAAGGGTGTCCTTGGAGCACCTGGCTAGGCCAGCTGTGATAGGCCCCCAGCCTGCATGGCTAGCCTGCTAGCAGCCTGGGTAGGAAGGTCCTGTACATTGACTAGCCTTAAATTGTAGGGCTTTCTCAATTTGGATCTACTTTCCTGTTTTTCCCTCATCCTGCTGTTTAGCTCTGGGTGATGGCTCCTGAGAGGAGTAGGAATAACTCCACAGAAGGGGAAGCCTCTAAAAGGGAGCTTTGAAAGATGGGGAGAAAATCCCTAGGCTGAGAAGGGGGCTGGCCTGGTGCAAACCATGTTGAGGCACAGAAGTGGGGGGCCCTTTGGCAGGTGTGAACTGTGGGCCCTCTGGGCTGCTGCCTGGCAGGATGGTTGGGGAAGGAGATGATGCCTCAGAGTGGTTTGGGGCAAGGCTGAGCATCAGGCTGAAGGGTGAAGCTTCCTTCTATACTAAAGTATTGGTTCGGTTTCTCACACGTTAGGCAGTGGGGCCTTAGTACTGGTAGTGTGATTATTGCCATCATTACTTCAAAGAGCTGGATTACTCAGTGTGTGCACCCTGACCTTTGTTAACAGTGAGAGAGGGTGCAAGTTGATTCGTGTTTTGGATGTTGATTAGCTAGGAACGGGGTCGTGAAATCCTGAATCTTAGAAAATTCACCTTGGTTGAAATTCCAGCTCCTCTTAGAAACCCGAGGCTGTGCAAGGCGGCGCGTGTTACCAGGTAACCAGAAGAGGCAGCGAATGCCACTTTGTGAGAGGGACAAAGAAGGGGGCCTCATGCTCAAAAGCCTTTCATCTGAGGGAGGGGATCTGAGGCAGAGGCTGCAGGGAGTGGGATTAAGCCGTTTTTCGTTCCGCATCATAACGTGACTGTTAGCATAAATTATCAGGGCTGCTCAGCACATTGATTATTAAACTCTTTGGTTGTGAGCTTTCTAAAACAAGCAGACAGGTCCTGAGGGATGACTTTTGATATGCTATCTTTCCCTAGTGCCATCAACTTTAAAGAAATCTCAGAGGCATTTGGGGAGATTTTTCATTACAGCCATCAAGACCACTGTTATTGATGGTGTAGGGGGAAAGATCGCCACACAGTATAATAGTAATATTGATCCCTTTCATTTGTACAGATCTGCACAGTTAATAACGCAGTCATATCCATTATCTCCCTTCACCCCGAGGATGTGGGGCAGTGGTCATAATCTTCATTTGCAGATAAAGAGGAAATGATGAGCAGCTTGCCCGGGCTCCGTGGTTGGACCCCTGGGCACTTGAGTCTCCCTCCGGGACTCTTGTGCCCACCCCACAGTACTGTCTCCCGTGATTGTGCACCCCTGGGTGACTGTTGTCTGTTACCTGCTGGTTAGACTCGGATGGGTAGATTTGCGCCATCCCAGCATTTCCAGCGCTGTTGTTGACATAAGCAGAAGGAAACAAGTATTCGCACAATGAGAGAAGCTGGCACCTTGGCAGACTGGGTTGACCAGGGGCTGACCTCCTTCCTGAAAGCCCCATTATTCTCCAGCAGTGTGGTGGCTCTGGCATCAGTAAGGTTGTGCGTGGCTCGCAAGGGAGGCCTGTGGGCCATGGCCCCCAGTCCCTCCAGGCAGGGACCTAACAGGCCCTCTCACCAGAGACCAGGTGAGAGTCTCAAGCAGGCAAGGACCTTAGAGGAGACTGCCTGGGGACAGCACAGCCTGATGAGTCCTCATGCCCCTCTGTAGAAGCCTCTCTCAGTCTGTGAGAGTGTGTAACTGTGCCTCACAAAAGCGCATGAGGAGTGTGGGGGAGGGGTATGGGGAGGAAGGACTCCCGTGCCCGTCTTAAAGAAGACACTGAGGCCAAGTCACAGTTCTGGGATGTGGCAGAGAAAGGATTTGAAACTGGGGTCCTCTGCCGCAGCCTGCCACATTCCCTCCTGTGTGTGGTAGCCATGGCATTGAGTGCCACGCTCAAATGAGTCCTTAGGGACAGTAAGGACTATGTGTCCTGCTACCGTAAGGACACATAGCCCATGTCATCAGGTATCTTCATAGCAGATGTTCCCTGGAGATGACATGGGGGTGTTTCCATTGTTGTGCAGAGAAAGCTAGTGTAGCAGGCCTGAGACTTATCCCCAGAAAGGCCTGCTGGCCAGCTCGACCCTTGGCTGGTGTCTGAGAACTTGGATTTCTGGAGAGGTCCCACTACTCCCAGAACTGGTGAGAGCAACTCGCCGTACCTGAAGTCTACAATGTAGTTTATGCTGGACACCTGCTTTCCCCTGGGAGTGTGGGATTTTGGTACGCAGGAGGGAGGAGGTGCCTTGTGAGGACCTCCCACTGGAAACCCTAGGCACTGAGTGTCTCCTGAGCGTCTCTCGTAGACAGCATTTCACACAGTCGTGACCGTTGCTGTGCCCAGGTGACTCCACCTCTGGGAAGCTCGGGCCTGGCTCCGCCCACCCTGACTGTTCCCTGTGCTGATTTTGCTTTGTGTCCTCCTGTAACAAGTCATAGCCTGAAAACCACTATATGCTGAGTCTTATGGGTCCTGGGAGATTTCTAGGGGACTACCAACACCTCCCCTCCAGAACATAATCTGTTATTCTGGAATAGAGTATAGATACAATATAGGTAATAAATATAGATAATAAATGTTTCACTTTGAAAGATAGTGCAGAAGTTAACAGAGTGAGGGGGCCTGGGTTTGGGTCCTCACTCCTCCACCCTCTGCACTGTTTTGCGCCTTGGTTTCCTCACCAGTCAAATGAGAACGAAAGCACTCACCCCACGGGGCCAGCTTAAGGATTAAGCAAGTAGTGTTCATGGGAGGGTCCTCTGACAGAGGCAAGATGGTCTTAGCATAATGGTTAAGAAGAGCTTGGGTTCTGGAGCCAGGCGGCAGGGCTTATAGGCGCAGCTGGCCATTTAAGACTGGTAACCCTGGGCAGCGCCCCCATCTGGCGGCTGGTGAGATTGCTGGGAAGAGGACGGAGGCATGAGAGGCGTGCTTAGCACACAAGGAGCACCGCGTTAGCTGGTGGCATTACCATTATTGCTATCATTATCAATAGATTGATCACAGAGAGCTGTGTGAACTGAAATATTTTAAATTTAACATCAGATATGTTAAAATCAAAAAGACTATTAGGATAAGAGCAGCACGAGGACATTTTTTGAGGTGGCCAAGCTGTTGTCTGTCTTGGTTATCACGGTAGCCGCGTGACTGCATGCATCCGTCAGAACCTAGAACTTCACAGCAGAAAGAACGAATTGTGCTTTAGGTAAATTTTAAAATAAATAAGAAAATAAATAAAATGTCAAATGTCCCTTTAACGTGCTTGGATGGGTTTTGACTTCCTCTTAAAAGTAGGAGGCTCTTTCCGAAAAGAAATGGTATTTCCTGCCAGGAAAGCAGTGACAAACACAGTATTTCCAAGACAGACTTTCTTAATTGTAGTTATTGAAAGAGAGAGGGAAACACAAGGAGAGAGAAAGGCGAGAAGAGAGAAAGATGAATTGTGATTTACTGGTTTATTCATTTAGTCCCTGAAAGAGACTGATGAAATCACATTTAAAATTTATGACTTTACATGAACGAAAGTAAAACACGTTGATTGAGTGTCCCCTTGGAATTGCTCTCAGGCTGTGGGAGAAGAGGCTTCTGGCTGTTACTGCAGCCACTTGAGCGCCTGTGCGGCTCAGGAGGCGCTGGAGGGGCAATGTGAATAAATTAGACCCTCTTTGTCACCGCAGATGGAGCTCCTGCTGGAGAACACGGTGTTGTGGTTCTTTGTGGCTTTCAGACAATGTGGGAAGGCTGGGACCTGGTTGGTGGGGGCTTTGGCATGCTCAGGCATTGGATACAGTTCTCTGGAGGGCAGTCAGATGGGCACCCTGAACTGGTAGGCAGATAAGGCAGAGGAAGAGTGGGGAGTCTCTGCATTCAACTCACTAGAGGGCCGTTGGGGACTCTGGGGTTAGGGTTCCAGAGGGCAGTCTTGGGATCACTGAGTAAGGTTACAGAGAGGCGGTTTTAATGCTAGGCAAGGATGTGCTTTCTTACCAGCAGGGCCCTCCAAACATGGAATAACCTGGCTCCATAGGTAGTGAGCTCTCAGTCCCTGGAGGCATGCAAGTGGAGGCTTGATGATTATGTCAGGCACAGAATCTTGGGGGGTTAGGATGATAGATGACCTCTTCTATGACTCTAAGACAGTTTTCCAGAGATTTTTGGTACCTGTACAATAGGACCTGCCTCCCAATCTTTCAGGTGGAGGGGGTGCAGACCAGTCTCCTTCCTGTACCTTTCCACTCCTGTGCCTTTGGGTGTGGCTTGGCCCTGCCCTTCACCTGCTTTGTCCTGCCTGTCTCCACCCTTTGCTCCCCTCTTTTATTGCAGCTTCACCCTGGTGGGCGAGGCCCCTTTCTCTCTCAGGGCAGGCCTATGGAGAGCAGCAGGGCTGTTCTTGAGTCACCAGGCAAAGCCCTGCAGTTTGACGGCCTGGGAATGAATATGTCTTTGATTTGTCATGTGTTTCTTTATCTAATCTTGTCTAAAAATGGAGAATCTGCTCCCAACCCTCACTTGTCCATCACATTAGCTTAAACCATCACTCTCTCCCTGATTCCGTGGTCAGATGAGCAGGGTAGTCTTGGGAAGCAGGAGTACCTTCCCCATCTTACAGATGAGGACACCTGGGCATGAGGGTCCCTGCCTCTGCGTTATACCTTGCCCAAGGGTCTGTGGGTGGCTGAGCTTGTTGTCCAGTGCAGGGGATAGAAATGCCTGGACTATAAGGCAGACTGGGACTCAGCAGGTCAGAGAGGTTCAGAGCCCTGGTCCTGGTCCTGGTCCTGGGCAAAGGCACTACTGCTACTGCTGAGCCCTGCAAGACAGATGAGGTGTCTACCTGTGGAGCTGGGGAAGGCGGGCCCATGAGAGGAGAGGCAGGGCAGAGAGGGGCTGCTGGATGGGGCCTGAAGGCTGAGGCCCAGGGAGAGCAGAGCAGATGCCAGGCAGAGGGAGGAAGGCAGAGTGTGGAGTGTGAGCAGAGAATTTCTAAGTCCAGGTCCCGTCCAGAGAGCCCTCACCCTGCCTCTCCTCTCTGTAATGTCTGGTAGATTAGAACCACATTCTCCTAGTTCTTTGATTTGCTCTGGCTGGGCTTCCTCTGTTCCTTGACTGGTTTCCAGGTCTGCAGTTTCACTCTGGAGGGTGGGGAGGTGTGTGGGGTTGGGGGATACTGGGGAGTCTGTGCCCTGCACATGCAAATGGGCAGTCCTGAATGCACCGCAGGGGACCTCAGCTCCAGGGTGCCTGCAGCTGTTCTGCCTGGCATCCTTCTTTCCCATCTGTTAGAAGACTCTGTGGTTGTTGACATGACGCCAGGCCCCCTCGGAGTTTGCCTCCATGTCCTTTAACAGAGCCAAAAGCAGATGGCAGCCGGGCCTGGAAGGGGCCCTGAGGGAGTGTGCTGAGACTGGGCTCTGCCACAAGACACGCTGGGGGCCTTTTGGGAAGTCACCTTTCCTGTCTGGACAGCTGTGTTCCTGTTGATAAAACAAAGGCAACGCATCAGGAAACCGTAGGCATCTTTCAGGTCTGAGAAAAGTCTTCTGTGATTCCTGCCTGGGAATGTGCTCCTGGTGTCTGGAGAGTGTTTGTCTTCCTGCGCCCGTCATGTGAAGAGTCCCAGTAGGCTTTCTGCAGGCAGAATTTTAGAGGTGGGGAGCTTGGAAGCTGGCAGGGTAAAGATCGTGTTCCTTTGTCTCCGCGTAGCTCCTGTGGTCATCATTCCTCCCCAGAGCGTCCACAATGTCAGTGGGGCACAGGTGTGCCTGTCCTGTGAGGTGAGGGCTGTGCCCACCCCAGTCGTCACGTGGAAGAAGGTATGTCCATCCAAGAACCAGTGTGTGATTGTGCATGGGAGAGAGAGGCAGGGAGAAACAGGCAGATGTGGGTGGTAAATGCCTTTTTGTGGGTGTGTCTGTTTGTATCTTTATTTGTGGGCGGGAGCATTAGGAAGAGAAACTTCATACAGCACTCCTCTGCCCAAAACCTTTCACCCCAGAGCTCCTCCGAGAAAGGAGAGGGTTACAATTCTTCTGGTGCCATTTCCTCCTCTGGCCACTACAGCTCTGCTGTTACCCAGCCCCGATCAGCTGTAGTAGCTTAGAGCCTTCTTCACTGGGGAGCTTGCTATTGGCAGGAAGCCCAATCCTGGTCCAAAACCAAATCTTCCAGAAGACCAGTTTTGGAGAGACTGGCAAGGATCACACATCTGCTGTCCCTTTATCTCAACAGCCCAGAGATGGGCAGTGAAATTCTGAACTGCTTCTGTTGCACGGGTGGCTGCCAGCCAGGGGCAGGTGCCATCCATATGCACAAATAGGTTTAAAGAACGACTGATATTTGAATAGGGAGGAAAGATGCTAAGGTTTCTGCCTTTTAAGTCAGTGGTGGGAAGAAGGTGAGGAGGTCCGTGGGGTTGTCCTTATCTAGAAATACTTTTTCTAAATCTCTCCCGGTTTTTCTGTCCTCTGTAGGTCACACAGTCCCCTGGGGGCACCCAGGTGCTGGAGGAGTTGCCCGGGGACCATGTCAATATAGCAGTTCAGGTGCGAGGGGGCCCTTCTGACCATGAGGCCACCGCCTGGATTTTGGTGAGTGTTTAGGGTTGTTGGATATTATTAACCTCTATAAACCACCCTTTTATATTTCTTTTGTTTGTTTGTTTGATTTTTGCAGTTCGGCCGGGGCCGGGTTTGAACCCGCCACCCTCGGTATATGGGGCCGGCGCCCTACTCGCTGAGCCACAGGCGCTGCCCCACCCTTTTATATTTCTATAAAGCTGCTCTTGTTCATTTCACATGGAATCCTCTGCTCACTATGAGGCAGGCGGGGCAGGTTCTGTATCTCCTGAGAGCATAAGTGATCTGGGGCAGGGGCAGCAGAATGGCCTCCAAAGATGGCCATGAATCTGACCCCATTGTCTGTGGCTATTATGTTACGTGGTGAGGAGGGGTTAAGGTGGCCAAACAGCTGGCTTTGAGATAAGGAGAGAGTATCCTGGGTGGTGCAGGTGGGCCCAGGTCAAAGCTGGGTCCTCGTATGTGGAAGAGTGACGGAATGTGAAGAGGGCATGACCCACCATTGCGGCTCGGAAGATGGAGGAAAGAGATACAGCCAAGGAATGCCAGCATCCTCTAGGAGTGGGGAAAGTCAGCGCAGGCCTGCGGAGACCCACCTGGGCTTCTCACCTCCAGCACTGGAGATGACAAATTTTGTTTGTTTTCAGCCACTAAGCTTGTGGCAGTTTGTTAAAGCGGCAGTAGTTAAACCAATGTACTTGCCTCAGGTGACGTGGCTGGTAAAGGGGAGATGGCACACGCAAGTCCTCCTCCAGGGTTCTTTCATGTCACTCACCGCATCTTTGCCAAGATTGAGGGGATGCCACATGTTTGAAAGAGTGATGCATGGGAGTCTGCGTTGGGCCAGTCACTGTACCCCTCTGAGCCTCACTTTCCAGCAGTGTGAAAAGGGTTTTGACTTGAACAAGCTCTGAGGGCCCCGTGGCCCTATGTCTGTGACGTAGCTGTGTTGTCTTCTAGAACATGAAGCTAGTAATGCTCACACTTCGCTGATGATTGTCATGAGCTCAGAATGAGGCGTTGTGCCCTGCCGGCTCCCTGGCCTGTCGGGTGGCTCAGTTGAGAGAGGCAGTTCTAATGGCCACAGCAAAAGAGGAGTGAGCTGTGCGGGTCTGGTTCTGAGGTCCTCAGGGTGATCCTCATTTCACCCACATCACTGGGAGGTCGGCTCTTCTCCACCCAGCTGGGAGGCTGGGAATGCAGCTGGGTCTGTGAGTTTTTCAAATCGAACACAATTCCCCATTTTCTTACAAGAAAAGACTGGAGGGAAGGCTGTCTCTGGGGGTATTTTGCAAAGGCTGCCCCTAGAGGGACCACCCTGTGGGCCATTCTTTGATCAGTAGACTTGTGTTCTTTTAATTTGAAGTAGTCTCTTTATAATCTATGCCTGTCACCTTCAGTGAAAGGACCAGGTAGCTCACAGTAAAAGGCAGGAATGCAGAGGAATTATTAAAATGAGAGCCACAGGAAGGAGAGTGCCTTTCAGCGGGGTCCCGAAAAGGAAGCTTAGCTTTGTGCTCCTTGGTAGCCATGGCAAGAAGAGAAATAGGGAAAATTGTGTCTTATTCTGAGAAAGAAGAAGTGTGCAGACCAATCCCTAAGGACTAAGGAAGGACGTCATTTACTGTGCTGCACAGAACTATATAAACTTGCCTGTCATGTTTCTAGATCAGCCCCCTGAGAAGGGAGGACGAGGGCGTGTACCAGTGCCATGCAGCCAACGCGGTGGGGGAAGCGCAGGCCCACAGCACGGTGACGGTTCTAGAGCTGAGTAAATATAGGAGCCCCCGCTTCCCGGCTCCGGACAACCGCATGTGATGGAGAAGCGTACGTGTTCTAAGCCATTTTCAGTATTTCTACACCCATGTCATGAGATTTGAGGTGGGTTTTAAGATGTGTAATAAAAAAGAAGAAAAATGCAAAAGTGGAGGAAAGCAGAGAGAAAGCGAAAGCAGAGAGAAAGCAAAATCAGGACTGCGTTAGGATTAGCAGGCCGGGCCTCTGGTGTGTTCTGTCCACACCTCGCTCTGCGCTTCCTGGTGTGAACATGATGGGTGCCCCTAACCGGAAAAGACCAGCTGTGTTTTTCTGTTTCTGAGACCAGAGGGGTATTTCAGAGACAGAGAGAGGCAGCAGATGGTGTCATTATGTATGACAGCATCCACGTGAAAACATTCCTGCTCCGTGTGTTCCCGGAGCTCTTCCCGTCCCTGGCCCTTGCCTCCCTGTCCTCGACGCTGTCTGCTGCTCAGCTGCACGTCTCCTAGGGAGCAGAGACAGAGCAGAGAGGGCTCTGCATCTCCCCTGGCCAGGGGCTCTTTGTCCTCTCAGTCACACAGGTGACAGCTGAGGTTGTAGCTGTCCCCGTGTGCAGGTGGACTGTGGGCTTGGGAAGTGAAGCACTTTATTAGCCAGCTCTGTCCACATAACACCCCTGAAGCCTTGCTGGTGTCCAGCCACAGACATATCTCTAGTTCACGTTTCATGTCACACACAGCTGCGGCTCAGCTGTGGCTTCACCCCACGTGTCCTCTCATTTAGGACCCAGCTGGAGGAGCAGCCCCAAGGTAGAACATGTCTGTTTCATGGCAGAAGGGACGAGTAAGAGGCCAAGCTACCCATAGCATCGCATTTCAGGCTTCTGCTCAAGTGTGATGAGTCACAGTGCTTGCAGTCCACTGGCCAAAGGAAGTCACACAGCCACGCCCAGTGTGGTTGGGGTTGTCGCTGGGCTTCCCTCACCAGAGGCGCAGGCAGGGACGTACGATCAATCCTCTTGCAGCCCCAAACAGGCACCATCACCAAGGTGACCCACACGTGCTTAATAGAGCAGGAAAAATTAGAAACAAAGCTGATAGAGTTTCCTAAGAGCAGAAGGGTTTTGCGTTCATTTTCATCATGTCGTTGTTTTAGCCACTATTGTTGCGTGCCTTCTGTGTGCAAGTTCTCATGTGAGGTCTATAGGGGATGCATTGAAAAACGAAGAGTGAACATCGTATAATAAATATAAGGAATGCAGAAAGTAGGGGGTGGAGGTGGGAGAAGCAGTTTAGAACTGGGGAAAACAAGACAGAATCACTAAGGAAGTGGCCGACGGTTGGGGATGGGTGTGTGAGGGTAGTTAGAGGTTCTAGAAATGGGGAAGAAAATACAAAAATATAAAATTGTGAAATGGGAAGTCAGCAAAGAGGAGATATAGTCTTAAAGTTATTTTCTTTTCTTTTTTTTTTTTTTTTTGAGATAGAGCCTCAAGCTGTCACCCTGGGTAGAGTGCTGTGGCATCACAGCTCACAGCAATCTCCAGTTCCTGGGCTCAAGCGAGTCTCATGCCTCCACCTCCCAAGTAGCTGGGACTACAGGCGCCCGCCACAACGCCCGGCCATTTTTTGGTTGCAGCTGTCATTGTTGTTTGGCGGGCCCGGGCTGGATTCGAACCCGCCAGCTTAGGTGTACGTGGCTGGCGCCTTAGCCC
>CAUYRH010113502.1:0-17005 GCA_963574655.1 Perodicticus potto | reverse complement strand
GTAGAATATAAATGTCTTCATATAGTGATTAAAAGGCCATGAAGGGTATGTTAAATAGTTCAATGAAAATATTTCAGATTGTATATAAAGTCAGCACATTGTGCCCCATGATTGCACCAATGTACACAATTATGATTTAATAAAAATTAAAAAAAAACCTATGACTATTAAAAATGAAATTAGCAAACTAACTAAATAGTAGAATAGAATCCCAGACCTAAAGGTAAAGAAAGTATATGACATGAAGGTTGAAATCCACCTACGGTGCATCTCACAAGGGCACATGTGAAATTTACTAGGTGTAGAATATCAATGTCTTAACACAATAACTAAGAAAATGCCGTGAAGGCTATGTTAACCAGTTTGATGAAAAAATTTCAAATTGTATATAAAACCAAAATATTGTACCTCATGATTGCATTAATGTGCACAGCTATGATTTAATTTAAAAAAAAAAGATCAGAGGTTTGGAGGGACATGAGGGGTAAAAACCTACCCATCAGGTACAATGAACATAAATTTGGTGACAGGGACACTAAAAGCTGTGAATTCAGCATTTTACAAGGTCTCCATGTAACAGAACATTTGTACCCCTTAATATTTTGAAAAAAGAAAAATCAAAGAAGTAAACAATACAGGAAGAAACTTAAAATATAATTGACATAATCTGAAAGGATTAGGAAACAACAAAATAATCTACTCAAAATCCAACATTTGAATGGCTCCTGTGAGGAAAAATTGGGCACACACATGCACGCAAGTGTGTGCACAGACACAGAGGCTATCTTTTCCAAAACAGTCCTAACGGAATACAGTGTTCTCTTTGTTAAGTTTCTATTTCCTATAGCAAAAGAGAATATTACCCCAAAACGAAGTCCTACATAACAACAGAATATTTATGCTAATGCCAGCCGCTCAGAAAACAACCAGACTTTCTGGCATAAGCAAGAACAGAATAAAGGGTGGTGACACCGCTGAAAAGACTGTTGGGACACACAGCCCCAACCTGCCTCAGCATAACTGCTCTGGACTCTTTTCCCCTCCAGCAGAATTCAAAGTGGTTAGATCTTATCAAAATTCCAAGTATGCAAGTTCCTGCTGAAGCCAGTGGATCTTAAAGGAGAAATTCTCGGAGGGCATTTGGAAAATCAACAAACCCAGAAGTTCAGCTGTTTGTGTTAGCTCCTCCCCACACTGGACCTCCTTCTCTAGGCCTCCCTGGAGGAGATAGCATTAGAGCTTTTATAAATGTTTCTGCATTGTAGGAAACAGACAACTTGAAATGCATGCACTACCAGAATGACACAGCGCCGGGCTCATTGATTTCAGGGCAGTCTGAGGAAGAAGGGAGAGGATTTGCTACAGAGGCAGCTGCGTGGATTTGCTTGCTTCTGAACAGCTCAGGTTCCTGGGCCCCTGTGGGAACCAAACCCAGGAAGAATCAGAGGTGCAGAAATTCTCTCTAGATCCCAATTAACAGAACAACAGCCATGAACATAGAGCCTGGTCAGAGGGGCATGGACGGCCCTGGGGAAGGCCCACCTTTGTGGTGATGTCCTATCATGCAAACATACAGCTTACAGATACCTAAGATTTCAATTTCTCGATAAGCTAAAAATAATAGATTATGAAAGCAGTTCTTAAATTCTGATTTAATTCATTTCAGTAAAGTGAATGGAAATATATATATGGTATATGCGTAATACATAACATAATCACCTTACATGTGGCCATAATTTGTTTTAATTATGCTACAGAAATGGCAAACAAGGGCAACCTTGCTTACAAAGGTCTCTTCAAGTGAGTAGAAAAGTTTGTCCCCAAAAGAATAGCCTTGGAAAAGTCATGTTATCTTTGTAATGGTACCAGCAGTTTGAGGAGAAACTTGGGAATCCTCATTAATTATGAATATGCCCCAGTTTCTCTAACCATGAAATATATATCATTCTCAGAGTTAACCTGAAAGGAACAATAAGGGAAAACATAAGAAAGTGGTAATAAATACTAATAACAAAGTATCATTAATTAAACTATGATCGGAAGTGAAATCATCAAGGAATAATTCTAAAGCCCTCTGAGCACTGTTTGTTTGTTTTTTTAGCCAGGTAAACGTGAAATCAATTCACAGAATTGATATTTCATAGTGATTATATTGGCTTAAATTATACCAGGAAATGTTACTTGTTTGTGTGAAGAAGAACATTATATAAAAAGAATGCTAACAATTGAATTTGTGGGCTGATTAAAAGGGGGAGATTTATGAAATACTACACAGGTGGAGACCTTGTGTAAGTTACCAGGAATTCACAAATCCCACATTCAAATATTTAAACATAAAAAAAATCCATCGAGAAAGAAGAAAAAAGTGTCTCATGAGATGCAAAAGAAATATGGTTAGAAATGACAGAAATAACTGACAAAATAATTGAGTGTAAAAATGGAAAAAACAATAGAAGCCTATAATTTGGGTGTATTAAAGGCTCAGTTTCAACCGAATTCCAGAATGCCCGGATAAGAAGAGTAAACTTGCTCCAAAAGGACGTAAGAAAATAATTTTCTATGCAATGTATAAAGTAGAAAGCTGCCAGAACAAGAAAAGGCTCAAAGGTTTCCAATATTGCTCTTCCTGTATCCTTCTTCCCATAACCATCTAAGTTCCATTGTAAAAATTCAACGATACATCATGACCATAAACCTGGGAGGCTGTTTTCCTAGCAAGAAGGATCAACATTTGTTCAGTCTTGCAATTGGATTCATTACTCTTCCCCAAATGGGGCTAGACAGGCAGGCCTGATGCGACCACAGCTACTAGCTGTATTTCTTCTCCCACTTACAGTTTTATTCTCTCCCTCCTTCAACAAGAAATGAATTTTGACATGAAATGTCACCTGAGAACTACCTTACCATAGAGCAGCCAGATGACTCTACTTCCCTAAATCCCGGCTTTCCAACTTCCCTTCTACCCACCTCCCCAGCTGATGGTGTGCTCCGAGCCCTCACCATGTTTTGTAAGTGTTCTGCATTCTGCAAGCCACGTGGATCCACGTACAAAAATGCAGCATTCCCTTGTCAAGCTGCAGCCTCAGCTCTATGCCCAGGGTTAACATGATACAATTTTCTTTTAAAAAGATGTGAGGTAGAAATTGAATAGAAGGCAATTACCATGGAAAGTTGTCATCTCTTCTGTTCTCCTGGGGACTCATCCACATACCTGTACAGGGAGCTGCGCTGATCATTATCCACACATAAAGATTCAGGGTGTGTGCAGCCAAACAACTGCCCGCCGCAGTGCTAAGGGCTTTGGTTTATTTGACAAAGTCAGTGTTTCACTATCTTTTGGAAGAAGAAATTATCCTCAATCGCGTCTGGTATCTCACTTTTACCATAGGGATGAGGACTGGAAGTTAAGATAAGGTATTAGTAAATGTCATACCACAGGAAAAACAAAACACAAAAGATAGTGACATACTGCAATCTGTTGGCCCCGCCTACATGTTTCTTACCATTCATACTTAAACACATTACTAAAAGCAGGGAGTGGAGCTATCACAGAGAAAAAAAATGGATTACTGGTTTAAAACCTTATCTAAGAGTGTCTGCCTTCCTTTATTCAGAGTGGTTTGGTTTTTGGGAGGAACAACTAAGTATCAGGAATTAATAGGAAGATTTTTCCTTCTATCTGCTAAACATCCTGCCCTAAACGCTACGCAGATTAACTTCAGTGTGTTTTTCTTTCATTTAGAAGAGAGAATCCACCCTGAGCACCTCTTTATGAAAATAACTGAAAAATGAACAAATTTATTTTCCACAATATGTGACATTGCTATGCACAATTAAAGTGATTAGAATATCATTTAAATAAGATTCACATTCATAAACTTTCTGCATCCATGTTAATAAACCTGAAAAATATTTTTTAAAACTTTCAATCAACAATTTCCTACAGTAACCGGAGATCCACAATCAGAGAACAAGGAGATTTGAATATAACAGGCACAGTAGGTATTTTGGGGGCTGTCAGCCTACGATAAACACCTTCTTCTGGGAACTAATTCTGCCTGCAGGGGAAGGATTTCAGTAGCCAGGTTTATAACATGCAACCACGTATGATTAGGAATAAATGAGGACCTGACTCAAACTCAGCCAAATCTCTCTTCCCCAGAAATCCGTACAGAAATGATTTAAATTGAGGAGATGTGGACCAGTAATTTTCTTCCTGCCATGTACATGGAAAAGAAAGTCAGCCATATATTGAGAAAGAGAATTAGAAGACGTGGAGACCGAAGCAAATACTTGAAGGAAATTCAGAGAGAAATAGAGTATATTATTTGACTTCCTGATGCTTTCCCTATGCTGTTCTCGAACCCTTGAAACACCTGTCTACCTTTGGGTACTTACCTCACTGTATCACTGAGAATTATTTAGGTTATAAGTGATTTAAGCACAACAGAGATTAGCATAAGAAAAAAAAAGCATTAGCCCATATATTTGAGAAAAACTTAGAAGGTTAAAGGAAGGATTGTAGGAACCAGAACCTCGGAGGACTAGAATTTAAGACCCAAATGTGGCAAAGACGGTCTCTGCTTGCATCTCTGCCTGGCTTCATTCTGCTGACTGGCTTCTTCATGTGATAGGGAAAAGGGAAGTTGACAGCACCAGATATATGCACTCTTCTAGCAAATAAAAGGACCTCTTTCACAACATCTGCATTATCAGTCCAAGGTAGGGATTCTGATTGGCCTGCCAAGATCATTTGATACTACCCACCAGACAAATCACCACATTCAAGAGAAAAACTAATGCTTGGGCAAGACTAAATTCTGTGCCTAGCCTTATAGTGCTGAATGGGAGAGTGAGACAGAACTTAAAGCTTGAAAATGGAGAAAAGAAGAAATCTTGTTGGGCATCCAAAAATAATAGCTACAAGTCAATATTCCTGGATTCCTTCCATTTCTAAGGTATTTTTGTTTTGTTTTTTCTTAAGGTATCTCAAGTTAAGTTGCTTAAAACCAAAAGGATTTTAATGAAGACAGTATTATTGGGAATCCAATGACTGAAGCTATATAGAATGCAGCTAATAAATTCATCATAATTTATTTTACTGTTCTTCTCTGGATAAATTTGTGGTTGAAATTACATTGTCCTAGCCTATTACATATGTGGCTTATCAGGCAATCTTCATTCACTCTTTCTTGAAATAGTCAAACATGTTTATTGTTCTCATAGACACAATGAGAAGGAGAAAGTACTAACTGCTGTGTTCCTCTCCAGTTTTACCTTTCTCTGATCCTATGATTCCGAGTAAACGGTTCACTAGTCCCAATAAAATGTGATTTTTTTTTCCTGAATGCTATTAATTCCTTTGGTACTTCCAGATCTCAGCTAATTTCTCAGCACAGCAGTTTCTTCATCAATAAAACAGAAGTATGGAAATAAGAAAATAGCTCCCTCAATTATTTCACATATTTATAATTGAATATTGTGAAGCTATTTTACAACTCTATAATAGTTAATAATAAAGTATCAAAATAAGAATTTAAAAGCCATGTATACATGTATAATGAAACTTATTTATTTGTTGATCCAATGTTAAGTGCCCAGTATTTGATGGCACTCTTCTTAAAAGCTGGGATGCAATGATGACCACATACATTTTGTACTCTGATGAAGTTTACCTTCAAACAGGAGAGATGGGTAGGTAAGCAAAGATGCAGAATTATAAATCTATCATGAAAACAATTAAGAAAATAAGAAGAGCAAATGAGGTTATTTATTCTTTCATTCAACAAATTGTAATGAGTGATAACTCTCAGCCTTGTACCCTTCCAGTCATTGTTGTAGGATTTATGAGGGCCACTCAGTAAAGAGGTCGCTAGCCCTAGGTAAGTTTTCTGTGGGCCATACAGTGTTCACAAACATACCCAGTAGTTGTTTTAATGATCAGTGAGTATACTTGGAATGGACATATTTAGTAATTTATCAGAAACCCCGTATTGGTTCCCTGGTCATTAGGATAAAACTATTACAATGAAAATTACCAAGTGAAAGAAGCCTCTGAAACTTCTCTCTGCACACTTCAGGGAGAAATTCTAGTTCCACACCTAGTGACATAAAAATTTCAGTGTAGTCTTCCCTATCGTACCTTTTTGAACCACCATCTGGCCTCATAAGAAACCAGATGGATTCTAGATGACACCATCCTACTGCAAACTCAACCTAGCTGTAGTCGCCATGGAAGCTCCTGTGACACACATGTAATCTTTTCTGGAGCAGATCAGGGAACCCTTGGATACATGGTAGTTGGCCATTGATTTTATGAATGTTTTCCTTTGCTTACTCCTTTCAGAAAGGAAAATCAGAAACAATAACGTGGAAGTGTCAACAGTATATATTTATAGACTTGTTTCAGAACTATGTTAATTTACCTCTTATCTGGCATAATATATTCTAAAGACACCTGGACCATCAAAGTGCTATAAATAACATGTGAGTCCACTTTTATTGATGATATCAAGTTACTTGGATTGATGAGCAAGAACTAGAAGTATACTGGTGGCCTTAATAAGACACACATGCTCTGGAAGATCCAGGCGGGATCATTTAAAAGATTCAAGCCCTGCCTCATCAGTAAAGTTTTCAAGTTTCTGTGGTCAGGGATCTTCTGTGATATTCATTCTTTGCAAAGAAAAGGACAAATTATAGCATCTTTCCCTCTTCTGAGTCCTCTTCAAGTTCTGAAGGCAACACAGTTCACACATGGGAACACCTCTCTGACCCATTTCCTGGTTGAAGTGAAAAGCTGCCAGCTTTGAGTGGGGCTCTCAGTAGGTGAACCATAATGTAGACAACACTTGGGATTCTATCATGGACGTTGGCCACAGGTCAGTGCACCTCGGGATACCCTTGTAATACCAAAGTGAGAGCAAGTCTTCCTAAAGTTCAGACTTAGGACAGTGTACCTGGTTATCTACATTTCTGGAAAAAAGAAATGACCCAAGGTCAGAATATGTGCAGATTCATAGCAAGGAGAAAGTATCTTAGTTGGTTTGTCAGAGGTATGGAAAGAGAAATATTGGAAGAATTCTAGGAAAGAGAACTATGAACTGGTCTGTGTGAAGATCCTTATTTGTTTGTGTTGCATACTGATTCCCACCAGAAATCAATATTCTCAGGAGAGATAACAAATAACCAAGTACATAGAATGACTTGGCCAACTGAAAAGTGTGTCTTGAACAGCAAGTACATAAAGAGTTTGAAAATATATGTTTAAAATATATGCATATATATATATATATATATATATATTTTTTTTTTTTTTTTTTAATAAGTGCAGATACAGAATTGCCATGGTGGCAAAAAAGGAAGTGGTGAATAGGTCCAACAGCATGGGGTCCAGCTCACCAAGACTTACCTACGTATTTTCACTGCTAAGTGTCCAATCTGTGGGCAACAGAGACCAACGCAGAGTCCACAATTAGACATCCTCCTTTGATCCCACCCAGCCTTTTACTAGAAAATTAACTATGTTGACCCATCCCATCCTAAACAACAATGAGTCATCCATCTTGACTGAAATCAATACATATTTTGAATATGGGGTTGCCTTTTCTTTTCTCAAGGCTTCATTTAGCACCACTATCTAAGGTGTAAAGTCCAAGGCCTGACAATTAAGTTCATGAACTTGCCACCATGTGTTTATGTTGGCAGCACTAGACCAACAACTTAATAAGTATATTAGTGTCTCACAGTTGTTCTCCTTTTTATATAAGTGTCTCACAGTTGTTCTCCTTTCAACGTGTGGTGGTGTCTTGCTAAGTGTCAATCATTATTGCATTATTTTTGTCAGAGCTTGAATTACTGTAATGAATAGACATCAAATTTCTTGTTAAACTTGGGAAGAGTGGAAGTGAAATCAGAGACATGTTAATTCAAGTTGATAGGGATAATGTTACGAAGAAAATGGCAGTGTAGTCTCGGCGCCTGTGATTCAAGTGGCTAAGTCCCCAGCCACGTATACCTGAGCTAGCAGGTTCGAATCCAGCCTGGGCTTGCCAAACAACAATGATGGCTGCAACAAAAAATAGCTGGGCATTGTGGCTGGAGCCTGTAGTTCCAGCTACTTGGGAGGCAGAATCAGGAGAATTGCTTGAGCTCAGGAGTTGGAGGTTGCTGTGAGCTGTGATGCTATGGCACTCTACCCAGGGCAACAGCTTGAGGCTCTGTCAAAGGAAAGAAAGAAAGAGAGAGAGAGAGAGAGAGAGAGAGAGAGAAAGGCAGTGTATATATGGATTAAATGTTTTTCTGAAGGGAGGGAAAGTGTCACTGATGAAGAGATCAGGGCAGCCAGTAATAAGCAGAACTGAGGAAAACATTGCAAAAATTCACTGAATCATGTATCAAAAACTTTGGTTAACTTTGAGAAGAATAGCAGACCAAGTAAATATCAATAGAGAAATGGTTAGAAAAATCTTAACTGAAAATCTTGGCCAACAAACCACTCATGGTTATTGCATCACAACAATGCACCAGCTCACACAGCACTGTCTGTGAGGCAGTTTTTAGCTAACAAATGAATAACTGTATTCCCTAATCACCTGATATGGCTCCCAATTATTTCTTTGAATAAAGAAAAAAGAAATATTGAAAGAAAGGCATTCTGACAACATTCAGGACATCAGGGGGTAAAACAATTTTGATGGCCATTCCAAGAAAAGAGTTACAAAATTGCTTTGAAGGATGGACTAGGCACTGGTGTTGGTACATAACTTCCCAAGGAGAATACTTCAAAGGTGACTGTAATGATATTCAGCAATGAGGTTTGTAGCACTTTTTCTAGGATGAGGTTGCAAACTTAATTGTCAGACCTCCTATTTGTTTCATTGACATGAGAATCACACAGAGAACCTCTTCAACCCAGTGGACCAATTCTACAGCAAAGGACAGGTAGCAGCAGATACAAAATCATGGGATCTACTGGTGTCACCCACAAACTGTCTGAGAGAGCAATGGAACAGCTTGTATAAGTATAGGTGAGGTATATTTTAGAAAAAAGATTGGGGCTCCCAATGGGGCTAATGTTTTCACCAGGGACACAATAGAAGGACATTGAAGTTGAAGCTACAGCTTTTGCATAGTCATTTCAAGTGTGTTATGCCAAGAGACTAGCAGGCAAGTAAAAGAGCTCCTTCCAGGCAGGGATAATTAATTCTGATGATCAGAAGACAAAGCTGCTATAATAGGGTCAGAAAAAATATGTTTGACACTGCTGACTCACTGGGGAGTTTCCGTACTCTCTTGTGAAATTTTGACAATAAATTGATAAGTACAACAACCCCACAGCCTAAAAAGAGCCATGGTAATGAGGGACTCAAAGTGAGGGTCCAGATTCTACCACTGGGTAAGCCATCTAGGATAACAGATGTGTTGACCCATAGTAGAGAAGCATGGCCATGGGCCTTAAGTTCCATTTTCTGTCTTCTTGTAGTTTTCCCCGAGGTAAAGTAGGCCCACCCCACGATCTTGAAGGACCTGTTCCCAGAACTTTTGCTAAGGGAGCACTGCAATGGATCTGCAGTACACCACCCACTGAACCATTCGGGATGGGAGTACTTATATCCTCAAGATCTGCAGGAAATCACAAAAGACTACTCATAACCTAGATTCTCTTTTAGAATGTGCCATTGTTTGAATAGAGCCACCCCATGAACAGTCACACCCCCAGCCCTCGGCCTGCAGCCTATACCTGATTGATGGGAGGATACAAGGGCCCCAGTCCAAATTCAGAATACTGTGCACACCCATTCCCCCTTCAGGACTGTGGAATCATCTGAGAGCTTTGATTTATCTCCACTGAAGTCCATCATCTCATGCTGACAATCCTGCTCCCTTCAGCCCTCATGGGTATTGTTTTTGAACTCGCTTCCCCATTAATGTTCCTACACAATATTCTCCATCTCAAACCTGATTGCAGTGACAACACAAGCACAGATTTAGAGACTTCCAGGCAACATAGTACTTGGAAATATTATTGTTACAAAATACAGGTAGATAGATCAAAGTCATGAAATCTTCAAATTTGATATTATTACTCAGGTTATGCATTTTAAATTTAAACAGTTATATTTCAAAAAGCAAAACAATCTCAACATACTAGGAAATTGTGAATCACTGAGTATCATCCAAATTTAAAGGAAGTATGTACTACATTCATATTTAAAAATTAATGAGAAATTTTACTATATCTATCTAACCTTAACTCCCTTTATTAGCTTCACCACATGTTGAAATGCATCCAGTGACATAAAACATAGCACCTGGTAAGGCTTTTTAAAAAAAAAAAAATCATCATCTATCTGTGAAAACATTCCATCACAGACTATGGAGTACCTGACTACCTGAATGATGGAGCGTGAATTAAACAGCTTGGAGTTTTTAACAGTGTAAAAAAAAAAAAAATACCTCATATTTTCTTTGTTCTTCTTTTGGCAATAACAATCTTCACTGAAATCTGAGAGCTTATGGAATTAACTTATTTTTAATTCAGACCTTGAAAACATCCATTTATGTCTCGATGAGAGAAATACACTGTGGCAGAAAATTCTCCTTCACTATCAAACATACTTTGCATCACCAAAGAGAAATGTCTTTGGAATGTCTCAAAAACTCATGAAGTTCACAGAAATTAATACTTTTACATTTTATTACTCACCAAGTATACTTCGATAAGACCTTAAATGGTCTATGGTTATCTAAAGTACTTTGTCTTTTTATAACTTCTTTTCCCTTAAGGGGATCAAAGGACTTTGAGCAGAATTTAAATCTTTAGAAATGTTTTTAAACATGTTTTCTTTCCTTTAGGAACCAAATGTCATTTTAATATGTGGTTCTTTGATATATCATTGATGTCTTTAATAAATTACATTATAGTAGAAGCTAAGAATATCATTAAAATTATCATTTCCCTCTAGCGTTTCATGAATAAGGGGGTCTAATTAGTATTTAATCACTGTGAATGTGAATGTAAATTTATGGGAATTAAATTACTGTCCACTTTAAGTATCTCTGCCCCTTATAACAGATCAGTGATCAACACATATGTTTCCCATACCAAGTGTACAAAATAATAAAATGCCCTAAATCAGGATAATATTAATGAGAATTTAATGGGGGCCATTACTTCAATTTCCTGTATCTGAACTTGGTTGAAGCTATTATAAGAAGAAAAGTTATAAATTGTTCTGAATTCTTTAAAAGGCTTTTTGTTTGGAAAGCACATTAACAAATTTTGCCCAGCAATTAAAATGTTATCCTTTTAGCTGAAAGCAGAGAAATTATTTGTAGTGAAAGTTTTCACTTAGCTTTTCTACTGTCAGCCTTTACGCCTGGATCTCTATTGTTCTCTGAACGAAGTGTCTCTGTAGTAGTCACGGGCCCACTTAAACATCATCCAGTCAGTCACAGTCTAAGGTGCTCACAGGCCTTTTTCCTTCTCACCTATCAAATTCTCTTAACTAATGCTCTGGATCTTTTCTTTGGTTGAAAAAAACACTGCTCTTGGCAAGATTTGAATTTTTCTCCTGTCATCCTTATTGCTACATCCCTTTCCTGTTTGGGCTGCTTTTCCCAAGGCTGAATTTGTGTGTCAATCTTGCTTTATCCTGACACTGCTCCCATCTGTACTTGACAATGGACTAGCAGTGACTTGCTACGGTAAAGACACAAAACATAGGTCCTACGCTTGACTTTGAACTGGGTGAACACTGCTTCCTCCATCAGGAGCTCAGCAGGAACCTTTGTGTGATAAATTTTTTAACAAATGAGAAGTCTATATACTGAGAATACCATGACCTAATTTAAGTCATTAAGAATAAGGATATACTTCAAGAGACCTGAAGTCTGAACCCCTCTCACAGGTACCCTGTGAACAAACCCCTTCGCCTTTACAAGCCCTTTCGCTACCTCAGTTCCAAGTCCATAACCATGGGGCTGATCCCAAATACCATATTAGAAGTTTGATGGGATTTATTTCAACTAGAGCCAACTCCTAAACCAGTTTTTGAGCCAAGTTTTGTTGTTTGTTTGTTTTTTTAATGTTTGGAAGAGTATAATCATCTAAATGACAGATTTTATCATAACCAGGGCCTCAACATAAAATAGTATGTCACTTTAGGTTTCCATAGGATTGTATAAAACAGCAGATATCTATCTTATCTTTCCTCCCCAAAAGAACACTCCTCCATATAGAAAAGAACGCCAAAGGAAGAAAGGATTTTATTTCTGCATGTAAATAGCTTTGATTTTTGTACTAAGCTTTGAATATTTATTTTTCTTATAACCTTTCAATTACTATTTATTTAAAAGATATCCCTTGAAATTCACATTATCCTTATGTCTTTTCTTAGTGTTACAAAATTCAAAAGTCAATTTAACGTGGAACTTTTATCTCTGCCTTTCGGTGAAGAGAAGCACCAAACATGCTCAACTTTTGGATGTCTCCCTGAACTTGTCCAACAGCCATTATGTGAATATTTGAACGGTTTCTGGTGAAGTGGTTTGGATGCCCTTCTGGTAAAGCAAGGGGAAAGTTCTCCCCCATGGGAGAGACATTCCCTCCCCTGGTGGATCAAAGAAATAGTACATACGCTTGATCCACTTGTTCCCCTCTACTTTCCTCTAACATCACATCTCATTTTCTATCCCAGCTTCTTTAAAGAAAAAACAAAATGAGTGGAGAGAGTATTACTTCGCATCAACCTCTCCAGGAAAGTAGACATTTAAAACTGTTTCAGTGACTTACAGCATTCCTTTATTCTTCTTGTCAGATTTACTGTCTTTATACAACAATTTCCCAAGCATGTTATGAAGCCTTGGAGGCTCGTGCTCAGAAGGAACAGCTGTTCCTTCTCCAAGGAGTCTCTTATTCTCAAGGTTTCCACCACCACTCCTGGGAAGATCAGACAGTGAACCCTGCTTTCTGCATGTCCGTGGGATTAGGCCTTCGTCTGGTCAACAGAGCATCATTCTGACAAAACCCACTCATTCTGGGTTAGCACTATTCTTCAACTTCACAATCATCTTCTGCTATTTTTAAGAAAAATAATGCTTATTGTAAAAGTTTGAGAAACAAAGTACTATGTATAAAAATAAAAATCATTAATAGCTCCTCCACCCAAAGATGACCACTGTGGTTCTTAACCTTAAGTTTATTCTTCCAGAAATCAAATGCACATGATCTCTTTTTCATTTTCTTAAATAGATACTATGCTGCATCACGGTTTTAAAAACTCCTTTTTCATGCATTGAATATATTTTTATATCTGCCCAAGCATTTTTAGTGGTCACATCATGTGTCATTGCACTGATGACCCATTATTTCTTAAAATCTTCCCTTATTTTTGGTCATTTGAGTTTTCCTTTAAATTGTTTGTCATTACAATAGTTTAAGACAGGACAGATTGGGCTACAATTTGTAAACTTACTAGCAAGGGAGAAAGATCCATATTACACAGTCTTTGAAAACCTTAGGCTTTATAACTTTAAAGATAATTTTTGCAATATTGATTGGTGACTGACAGCACTTTTGCCTTTTTTCTTTTCTTCTTTTTCTTTCTTTGAGACAGAGTCTCACTCTGTTGCCCTGGGTAGAATGTCATGGCATCATCATAGCTCACAGCAACCTCAAACTCCTGGGTCAAGCAATCCTCCTGCCTCATTTTTATGCTTTTGTTGCACTCTTGCTCAGGGTGGTCTCCAACTCCTCAGCTCAAGCAATCCATCAGCATTGGCCCCCCAGAGTGTTGGTTTACAGGTGTGAGGCACTGCATCCAGCCTGCCTTGTTTATTTCCAAAAATCAGGCACAAAAGTCTTTGGAGAAAGATGGGGTGGGAAAATGTCTGTGCCATGTTCCCCTGAAATATGTCATAGCTACCACTATGGTACCACTATGTGTTACCTACCATAGAGGAAAGTTTTTCACATACTAATTCATTTAACTTTTAAATAACCCTCAACTTACCGTCTTCTGCTATGTAATTATTTCATGTTAAAGATGATAAATTTGAGAAAGGATAGGTTATCAGGACCAAAGACTTATACATAGCTTGAGAGCTTTTTTTACAAAAAACTGTGCATTATGTTTTAAAATGTGCTTAGCTTCTCTGAGATTTGATTTTCTTATGTAAGAAGTGAGTGAGATATTCAGATATCTTCAAGTTCAAATAGCCCACGAATCAAGGTTTAACAGAAAGAGGTACAACCTGCACCTTGCCAGTATCTCCACATTCCAACATGAGGGTGCTAGACCCCTGATGCAAGACTTAAAGAGGAGGGGCAGAAAACTCACCGTGCAAACTGCAAACCCACCTGAAGAGTTTAAAGAGGACAAAGCAATCTCACCAGAGAAAATCACTAATGTGCTGTAGCACTTTCCCTCACAGACCGTTTCCCCTCCACCTATACCTTGGGGAGATGGGGAGATAGGGAGAGGGGAAGGGAGGGGAGTCCTTTCCTCTGATTGCAGTCACATGAGTGGAGCTTCCTGGGAATTACACAGAGTAGCCCTTTGGAATTTAGGTTTTACAGTAAAATGGTATCTCACTTTTGAAAAGGTACCAGCCGAAACTCTTTGTGGCAATGATGAAGAGGTGGCATTTTGGGTAATGCTTGCATTACCACTCACAACAGATCAAAACTGTGTGTGTATAAGGGTGTGTGTCCCAAAATCCAAATGTGGAGCCCACTGCAGGGTTGTGTGCCTGGGCATCAGCCAGGGGTAAGGCTGTCTTGGGAGAAGGAACAAGGGACGTGCGTATAGACAGCTGCTCGTGGGAGAGGGTCTTACCATGTACAAGATTTACAGTCTGGGCATTAAGGAAAGATGCCCACAGTTGTTCCCACATGATACAACTCAACTTTGAGCACCTGCTAAGGTCAAGAGAAACCAATGCCAGATTTCCACAGCCAAATATAAATTTTCTTGCCTGTTACCTCTCCTCCCTATCTGCTTCCAACCTGGAAGGCCAGAGTCAGCCTAGGGAATGAGAGAGGGGTGCATGCTCAGCTGGGAAGTAGAGAAGTTGACTGCATGGCCCCTCCATGGTAGGCTTGCATCCCACAGCCAACCCAAGATAGAAAAACAGAATGAAGGCTGGAGTTTGTATTTTACAGTGAACATGTTAATTGCTGAAAGGAAGTAATCAATAAGAACTGTAGGGTATTCATTAATCTGAGCACTACAGAAAAAGTCACCATGTCTACTCAATTTTTTTGTCCAACAAGTAGGAAAGAACTAGTTCCCTGAGTAGGTTAAAAGATGCAGAGATTGAAAAACTGAAGTTACTTCACAGTTGTATTCTATGGAGTCCTACTTCTTCCCACCAATATGTGGAGTTAGAATGTACCAAACGCACCCTGAACCTCCTCAGCGGGAGCATAAGCACGCCTACTGCTGGTGTGCGCATGCCTGGTGAGCTGGTGAGGTGCGCCGGCCGGGCATCTCTGCTGGGATTCGCAGAGGAAGATAAAAGTTCATAAAAGGAGAAGAAAAATAGATTTGACACAGTGTCAAAGCACCAAGTCTTGAACTGAAGAGATGATTCTAACATGGGGTTTGTCAAAGGCATTTTCTTCTTTCCTCCCTACAGTATCTATAAGAAGAGAATGAAGGACATGTTTATAAAAATGAAAGCTTTGTCTCCCAAAATTATGCTCCTCTGTCTTCACCATGGCTCACTGTGCCTGGAAGGCCTGCCTCTTAGCCATGTGACTTGTTTAGGGCCAACAGGATGTGGGCAGAATTTACAATGTGTTCTAAGGTGTTAAAGGGTATCATTTGCAGGCAGGGCCTGTGGCTCAAGGAGTAGGGTGCTGGCCCCGTATACTGGGGATGGCAGGTTCGAGCCCAGCCTCAGCCAAAAACTGCAAAAAAAAAAGGGGGGGGTATCATTTGCTTCCATTCCATACTCTTAAGCTTCTTCCATTTCTGTGAGAACATTCCCCCAATTAACTGCTGAATCTACAGGCTCTGGGCCCAGTCCATCCTGCCTAAGTTCAGCAAAGCCACAGGTAATCTATGAACTCAGGAAAAATCGAATGATGATCGTTATAAAACACACATACATTAGTATTGTTTGTTGGGTGACATTGTCATAGTGAAAAACAAAAGCAAATCTCTATGGGGCACATCAAATACCAGAATTAGGAAGAGGTGTTTACCCCTGCACACTCACCAGTTTACTAGTGAATACTCAGAACTTTGGTGCCCTGAGTGATCCAGGAAAATAGCAGCGGCAGGAGGGTCTGAAGAGAGCACAATGCCTTGGAAAATGAGAGAGCTCAGCCACAGCTAAATCCAGTCCTTGTACTGAAGTGGATGGCAGTGGCCATGCCCTCTAGGGTACTGAGTGACAGTAGAGGTGAGAAGCCATGTATACGAAGCCTTAGTAGATGCAGAGGAGGTAGGAAGGCGGAAGAATAGCCCTACAGGTTCCGCAGGGTGGCTGACCATGCTTGTACATGCCCAGATGTGATATAGCCTAATAGTCTCCCCCAAAAGCATGTAGTCCTACAATGCCACGCAGAGTTTGAAGCAAATATATATATGTAGTTTATAACATCAATGAATGAATTTTTTTTTTTTTTTAAGTTTGGTATGGTCATGTGTCTCTATTTCTTTTTTTTTTTTTATTATTGTTGGGGATTCATTGAGGGTACAAGAAACCATGTTACGCTGATTGCATTTGTTGAGTAAAGTCCCTCTTACAATCATGTTTTGCCCCAAAAGGTGTGGCACACACCAAGACCCCACCCCCTCGCTCCTTCCCTCTCTCTGCTCTCCCTTTCCCTCACCCTCACCGTGTCATTAATTGTCATTAATTGTCCTCATATCAAAATAGAGTACATGGGATTCATACTTCTCCATTCTTGTGATGCTTTACTAAGAATAATGTGTTCCACTTCCATCCAGGTTAATACAAAGGCTGTAAAGTCTCCATTTTTTTTAATGGC
>CAUYRH010113501.1:0-13703 GCA_963574655.1 Perodicticus potto | reverse complement strand
TTTGCTAAGAAGAATGTGTTCCAGCTCCATCCATGTAAACATGAAAGAGGTAAAGTCTCCATCTTTCTTTAAGGCTGCATAATATTCCATGGTATACATGTACCACAATTTATTAATCCATTCGTGGATCGATGGGCACTTGGGTTTCTTCCATGATTTAGCAATTATGAATTGGGCTGCAATAAACATTCTGGTGCAGATATCTTTGTTATAATGTGATTTTTGGTCTTCTGGGTATATACCAAGTAAAGGGATTATAGGATCAAATGGCAGATCTATTTCTAGATCTCTGAGTATTCAGATATGACATTCAAATGTCTTTCCAAAAGGAATGTATTAGTTTGCATTCCCACCAACAATGTAGAAGTGTTCCCTTTTCTCCACATCCATGCCAACATCCCTGATTTTGGGATTTTGTTATGTGGGCTAATCTTACTGGAGTTAGATGTTATCTCAAGGTAGTTTTCATTTGCATTTCTCTGATGATTAAGGATGATAAGCATTTTTTTCATGTGTCTGAAGGCCATGCCTAACTTCTCTAACTTCTTTAGAGAAGTTTCTCTTTAAATCTTTTGCCCATCCTAAAATGGGGTCACTTGTTCTTTTCTTGTTAATACGTTTAAGATTCACATTCTTTACATTCTGCCTCCCTGACCCAGAACCTTTGGATTTACTCCCAGCCACACTGTCTTGCCCACCCACATCAGCCAGGGGCTTGTAGCCCCTGGGCATAGAGTTCTTCTGTTCCTAGCAGGCCCAACAGATGATCAGTTAGGTTAGGCTGAGATACAATTTTTGCTGGAGGTCAGTGGGTTTTGTTAGAACTTGGTGGTTTTACAGAATTCAGCTTCTTTACCCAAATTCTCCCAACTTCTTATTTGTTCAAGTAACCAAGCTGGTCCCAGCTGATCAGTGACCTTGCAGTTAGCCTCAGCCACTAACGCAGTTGCACCTGAGTAAGAAGCTGCTTGGTTTCACTGATTTATCTGCTCTTGGATCTCCAAGAAGGCAGTGCTGATCTGTGAATAGTAATTTTTAGTCTGTCACCTGATCTGGTCAACACAGGAAGTGGGACACCAGCAGACAGTCTCCAATGGAGATAGGATTTCAGCCTTAATTATCTTACCCCTTGACGGCACAATGAACACATCGAAACTGATAGAAAATGGGATTCTTCACTGAGCCGCATCGTGCCCCAGATCCGTAATTTGATACAAAAGCTTCACACAAATTGAAATTAAAATGCATTTTAGAAGCTTCCTCCCATCAAAGCAGTTTGCACCAGCAGGCTTCTCTCTTTTAGGAGTTCGCTATAGAAATAGGAGAAAATGGGCAGCTTTGCTGTTGGTGGCAGTGGAAGTAACAATCTCCCTGCTTGTCAACTATGGGCAAGAAAATGAAATAAAACGAAAACCATTTGGAGGTCTAATTATCCTTCCCAAGACAACTTCATCCTGTAGAGTGGCCCATTGAATACATAGAAGGCACCTTTCCTTTCTTCTTTTCCCTTTGGGTGTTCGGGAGCATATTAACGGAGGGGGGGGTGTCATACTGGGATTAAGGAGATGGGGAGCTCAGTGCTTGAGTCCAATTTACTTCTTAACAGTTAGAGAGGGAGTGACTCTCTAAGCACTGTTTAAAGCTCTCCTCAGTAACTCACTTATTCCTCATAATGACTCTGCAAGGTAAGTACTGAAGTTATTGCCATTTTAGGGAAACTAAGAAGCAGAAAGGTGAGGTGACCTGCTCAAAGTCACACCCAGTAAGCAGCCACAGAAGTGGGAGTTGAACTTGAACCCTCTGGCTCTAAGTTCAAGATCTTAATAAATTTGCTATGCTCTTCATTATTATGATGAGGAATCTGGGTGGAGTCTAGCTTTCACAGAGGAAAAAAAAAAATTCTGCCATTGCTCCAGACTCCAACCCTAACACTGATGGCTTTGTGGCCTTGTTTGTGGAAGGGTCGAGAGTGCAGCCCCAGCTCTGCTTATGACACATGTTGTTCCGTTCTAGGTTTTTCTCTTAATAGGATGCCTCAGCACGGTATCCTGCCAGCTAACTAAAGTTACTTCATTCTTGCTTACATCTGCCAACTGTTCACCTGTATTATATTATCTGTAATTTAATCAGTGTGCTACTCTCAGACATTAGGCTGTTCCCAATTTTTCTGCCGTTAAAAGCAATGGTGTAATGAACATCCTTATGTAGCCAGCATGTTTTGTGAGTTTATTCATAGGGTGGATTCCTAATAGTGGGATTGCCGGGTAAAGGACAGATATGATTTTAATTGGGATAGCCTTTGTCCAGTTGCCCTCCAGAGAGGTTGCTCCAATTCATACTGTCCCCCACAGTGGCTGGAGAGTACCTATTTCTTCACTCCTTCACACACTGTGTATCAGAAAACAACAACAACAACAAAATTACCTACGTGAGAAGTAAAAAGTGGCATTTTTTTATTGTTTTGATTAATGTTGAGGATAGTTAAGAGTCTCTTCTTTGCTTATTAGCTATTTGTACTTATTTTTCTGTGAACTGCCTACTTGAATCATTTGTCCTGTTTTTCCTCAATAGCATCTCTTTTCTTACTGATTTCTAGGCACTTTCTTCATTTTTTAAAACCCTGGAGGGTTCTAGCTCTTTAGGTTATAGCTGGCCTTGCTCTGGCCTGGAAAGACTTTGGCTGAACAGACTTTCCTCCTCCTTTTTCTTTGCTTTTCTCTCTTTAATTTTTATTTCAAAGTATAGTGATGTGCACCCCGTGGACACAATAAACACGTGCTGACTGACTGTTTTATTTATCTGATTTTTATGGCTTCTTTCCTCTGAAGAGCTGCACAGACTTTATAGTCATTAACTCAATAACCCTCAAAGCACTCTAGTGTGGCAGCTGCAATCACTGTCAGGGTTTTGAGATGGTGAAACAGGACCTAGATTTTCTAAAATTATTCTTTGAGGGCCTCAAGAGAGGGCCTGGGGAAAGTTCAGCCCCTTTGAAAGCTTGGGACCCAAAGAGTGTTGTAAAGAGTCCCAGTCAGAATGATGCAGGATGATGGGCAGGTGACCCCTGGGTCTACAAGGATTTCTCCAGACACCTGCCAGAAAGAGAACCCCACCCCCTACCCCCTCAAACTGTTCTCTGAAGTAGAACCAAATAGTAGTTACATGTGTCAGGGTTCAAGTCTTAGTTCTTCATCTTAACAGTTGTGTGATGGTGGGCAATAATTTTACCTAGGTCTTATTATGTGGTAGACTACATGCCAAATATTTTTCACGTACAGCCTCAGTCTTCAGATCAACCTTGTGATATGCCAAATGGTTAAGTAATTGGTCCAAGGTGTGGAACTAAGTGTGGGTGTTTGTAGCGGCCTAAATGATGCCCCCTGAAAGCTAGTCCATGTCCTCATCCCTGGAACTTACAAATGTGATGTTGTTTGGAAAAAGAATCTTGGCAGACGTAATTAAGTTAAGGATCTCAAGTTGATGTAGTTCTGAAATATCTGGATGAGCCCTAAATCCAACAATCTTCCTTATAAGAGAAAAAAGAGGAAAGAGAGAAAAGGAGAAAGCCACGTGGAATTGGAGGCAGAGATCAGAGTGATGCAGCCACGGGCCAAGGGATGCTTGGAGCCGCCAGAAGCTAGAAAAGGCAAGGAAGAATCTTCCTACAGAGCTCATGGAGTGAGCATAGTCTTGCTGACACCTTGACTTCAGATTTTTTTGGCCTTCAGGATTGTGGGATATTAGATTTTTTTTTGTTTGTTTTTGGTCTCCCAGCATATGGCAATTTGTTACAGCAGCCACAGGGCACTGATACAGCATTGAAGTGTGAACCCAGGTGGTCTGAAGTCCACATCTGTACCTTTATCTCTGACACTGTCCAGTGGGCAGGTGGCGGTACCTTTCCTTGCTTGTTTCCTCAGCTGTTTACAGGGATAGTGACTGTGCTGAATTGAGTGGTGTTTTTAAGATTAAATGAGATACTGTTTATAAAAGATGGAGAAGAGAGCTCGCTAAATGTTAGGCTTATTGCTTCTAGGATTATTGTTATTGAATGACCTTGAGTGGCTTCTGTGTGCAAATTTCATTCAGGGACAGCTTCATTCTCTTGAACCTGACACTGGTCCTGTAGGGAGGGTACTTCCTGGAATTTGTTCAAGTTGTCACTATGAGTGGAGTGCTGTGGCATCACAGCTCACAGCAACCTCAAACTCCTGGGCTCAAGCAATTTTTTTTTCCCTGCCTCAGCCTCCCAAGTAGCTGGGACTATAGGCACCCGCCACAATGTCTGGCTATTTTTTTGTTGCAGTTGTCGTTGTTTTAGCTGGCCTAGGCTGGGTTTGAACCCTCCAGCCTCGGTGTACGTGGCCGGTGCTCTACTGACTGAGCTATGGGCACCGCCAACTTACTTTCTGGAATCTTAAACTGAGTAGTTGGTAGTTGAGTAAGTACCTTGAGGACACAAGTTGGTCTCCTGGTGTTACTGTTTTGTGGTTACCTACGTATTTATGCATTTTCATTCCCATGTGCCTCCCTTTGCCTTTTAATACTAACAATTCCTATATTTCTTAACGTATTTGTGTACACTTACTGCTAATTTAGAGTTAACCATACTTTCAAGTCCCCATGACCACCCACCCAGTTCGGCGATGCATCAGAATATAGTCTGATACATGTCTAAGATATATGTCAGGGCAAGGATACCATGAAAGATAGGCAGAGGACAGAGATGCATGGTGTGATGTCTAGAGGAAACCAGGCACAAGCTTCTGGGAGTCCTCTTCCAGTGGATTTACACAGGACATGCTTAATTCCCACAGCAATGAGTTGTGAAAACACTTGTGAAGTATTGCCATGCAGGCGAGCTCATAGAGATAGTGTTCTGGGTTTTATTTTGGGAACTGGTCATGAGGGCACCTTCTGCTAATGATGAACCAAAATTCTAGACTCCCATAAGGAAGGCAGGTGTTCAGCATAAACTACATCGTTTGCACAAATTGTTTAGGTACAGTAGCTACTTTTATCAGTTAGGGGAATGGTCAAAACCCTCCGAAATCCAGGTTCCCAGACACTAGCCAAGGGCCAGCCTTGCAAGCAGACTTTCTAAGAGGAGCAGTGTCAGGCCTGCTATGTTAACTCTTTTCTGCACAGAGCTCAATAAAAGTTACCAATGTCTAGAAATCATTTTATCTAATGATTACAAGACCCTTGTGGTATGGTCAGTGATCTTACTTTCAATTTAGGGGTGAAGAAATTGTTAGTGTTTAAGAACCTCAACCAAGATCATCACTGGTAGATTCAAACCCAGATTTGTTGGGCTGTAACCAAGATGCAATAAAGCTGTCATGTGGCAAGGAGTGCGGGAGAAGAGAGAATTATTCAAAATGGCTCTAACAGACAGCACACAGGCTGGGTTGTGCTGTAACCCATAATCTCAATGAGATTTAAAACAACAGGTTTATTCTTGCTTAAGTTCTACATGTCTAACAGCATAGCTGGGGTGCTCTCCGCATCGTCCCCACTTTGTGGCCCAGCTACTGGCTCAGCTACTGTCCGTCACCAGGGCAGGAGAAAAGTGCAGGTGGCGAGTCCCGCCCTGGCTCTTGATGCTTCGGCCCTGAAGTAGGAGGTCGATGCTCATCACTTCCATTGGCTAAAGCAAGTCACATGACCTCACCTAAATTGGTAGAGGAGGGAGCATGCACTCCTATCGGAGATATTCACAGATAACTGCGTGGCAGCCAGGCAGGATTGGCTTCCGGTTATTGCGTCTTCCATCTGAACACTCCAATGAAGCCCGCAGGTTGTCTCCTGATATAGGTACCATGGGTAGCCTAGGGTGCATTACTGGAGTCTTGGGGGCAGTGCCTTGGGCCTGCTCCCTCTGACCTGTGCTTTGACCCCACACTTAAATTTACAAAGATTAGTAACATTGGGATCCCGTCTTCCAGCAAGCCCGAGTCATGTGAAAATTGGATCTTGAACCTGGGGAGAAAAACTTCTGCCTGGATCGAGCTTTAGAATTCCTGGCAAATATTGCCTAGACTTCTGAAATCTTGAGTTTCTTAAAAAAGAATTCCAGGGGTATATTTATTAGCAAGCATGGATTTCGACAGATTTTCATGTTCTTCTTTCTTGGCAGGGCATGCAGGGATCTCTTGCCAACATCTGACAGCCTTGTCGCTAGGTGTTAAGTGAAAAACATCATCAGCCTGGTCTATTGATAGGTTTAAGTGACAGTGTATGTTGCCAGTCTCAGCCAAGAATCACTTCTGGCAATTTTCCTCTCCATAACGACACTTGGGCGGGAATGTCTCTTCATTCCCTTTCCTCGGGAGTTTAAGGCACTGTAACCATATTAAGGCTGCATATGTCTGCATGGCTGCAAGCAGTAAGTTTGTGGAGGAATTAAGCAGGGCATATGGCTTCTGGTGGGCTGTCGGACGTCGGCAGCCTTGCCTAGCCCTGGGCCAAGTGAGGCCGTGGAAGCAGCTCTGCCTAGTCCTCCTGAGGATGGGGTTTCAGCCATATTTGTTTATTAGTGCTCGTTGAGGCTGCAAAAATGGTCTGCCCGATTGGTAAGAGTGGCCACTCTTGTGGAGGACACATGTCACCCTTCCCTGTCCCATTTCTGTCTTGAGAGACAACAGCCCCTGCTTGTCCTCTAGTTCTTAGCCTGTGGGGTTGGTGGGCTCCCCTCCCCTCTGCATTGGCACACACAGGTCAGCTCCATTCCCTCCAGCTCCCTCCAATCTGCTTTCCATCAGGGAGTCAGAATTTTCTTTCTAGAATGCAAAGCTACTCATGGCCAAAAAAAAATAGTAACAGAAATAGAAGTTTAAAAATCTGCCACTTCATTCCAACTGATGGCAAAATACAAAAACAAATTTCTAAACACAGCCTGTGTGGTCCCTCTCACTCTCCATGCTCCAGCCACACCTGTGTTCTTTAGGCTGCACCACTGAAGGCCATGTCCTCTTCCTTCATGGGCCTCTGCACATACTTTCCTTATAGCCCAGTCTCTTCCCCCTAGTTCAGTGGCTCCCAGCCTTGGCTGCACATCATAATAAGGGGAAGGGATTCTAAAAACATCAATGCTTGGGCCTGCCACCAAAGATTTGAACTTCACTTGTCTGGTAAGAAGCAGATGAGCGCCATAGGTGACTCTAATTTGTCTCCAAGAGTGAGAAACCCTGACCTGGTTAATTCCTATGTATCCTTTGGATCTCAGCTAAGTGGACCCTTATTCGAAGATGCCTTCTCTAATCCCCGAGTAAGTGAGAATGTTCCTATTTTACACTATCGGAAAATCAACCTGACCTCACAGTATTTGCGACTCTGAATTTTATCCTTAACGTGCAATAATTGGATTAATAGCTCTCTCTTCCTGGGTGGACTTGAAATTTCACGAGAGCCATGGTTATATATTTAATCGCCATTATAACTCCAGTGGTGACTCCGTGATGACTAGCACCTCATAGGTCAAAAAGTAATGGTAAAACAGATAAATAAATTTTGGAGACCTCCTAAGTCCTTCAGGGTGTTCCAACTAATTCTATTTAGATGTTAGGACTATCAAATAGGTGTTAATATTGCTCTGGTCAAGGCCTTCTCCTCCTCCAGTTAGTCATGAGAATCCCAACCCAGACTCTTCAGTGACCAGGAGCAGTCTTGGGTTGTGGTAGTTCAGAATGTGTGAAGTGTAGAGTAGATGGTGGGTGGGCCTGTATGTAAGGTGGTCATATCTGAGAGGGCAGGTGTAGAGGTGGAGGAGGTGCATGTGGAGGAAAGTTGTACAGATGTGGCCTTCCATGGGCCACTCAGCCCAGGAATTGGATGTCTTCTCACATCTATTCTGACCCAGAACAGCATTTTTCTGCTATCTCTGGAAAGGAAACTTTTTCAAGCTGGAAATGAACAAATGTGGTTTAGGAGGCATCAACCCTTGAAGATAGGAGAGGCTATCTTGAGAGACTGTGGGGCATCACTAGGTGAATTCACAGGCCACAAGGCAGGCCTGGACGTGTACTAGAGGAGACGCCTCAGCTGAAATTATGGAACTGTGGTCTGTGATGGCTGAGAAATAATGAGGAGTTGGAGAGCTGCTAGATGCCTGTACAGGGCCAATGTCCTAATTTTCCAAAAAGGGAAAAATGGCAGAATTTTGAAACTTAGTATAAAACCTTGAGGAAAATTACAGAAGGCTTTAAAAAGAGGTAGTTGTGATCTTATAGGCAAAGGTGCAAGGATCACTGGACCTAGCAAAGGTTTGCTGGGAATCAGTCATGTTAAAGTAACATCATTTTATCTTCTAGATGAAAAGATGGTGTTGAAAATACACATGTGAGAGCTCCAGTGGCAGGATCACGCTGTGCTTATGTGAAAACATATATGTAGCATATTTTGAGATCAGTAAGATGTTACATAATATTTTCTGTGATACCTTTTTCAGGCAAGATAGAAATGAGTTGAATTTGTAACTAAAATTCTATATCCAAGGAATACTTCACTTTAGAGGATGTGGTCCTTGCCTGGCACTGATCTCTGGTTTTTCCTCTGTGCGGTAGTCCCTGCCCTATCCATGCTTTCACTTTCAGCAGTTTCAGTTACTTGCAGTCAACTGTAGTCTGAAAATAAGAAGTGGAAAATCTCAGAAATCCTAGTTCATAGGTTTTAAATTGTTCTGAGCAGTGGGATGAAACTGGAGCTGACCCACTTCATCCCACCCAGGATGTGAATCATCCCTTTGTACAGTGTATCCACATTGTCTATACTGCCTGCTCGTCAGTCATTGACACGGTCTGCTCCTGACATCCAGTCTTCTATGTTGTCGTGTCTTGATGACCTGGGGTAACCCAAAGCACATGATTCTTCTGACTTCACATCAGAAGGTCAATAGTACCTTAAAGCCATGTCCCAACACCTACGTAGCCTCAATTCATCCCATCATGTAGGCATTTTATCACCTCACATCCTCAGAAGGATACCAGAAGATAGTTTGGGAGAGAGAGATGCTCTTGAGAGTATGTTTGCATAACTTCTATTATAGTATATTTTCATAATTCTATTTTATTGGTTATTCGTAATCTTGTATTGTGCCTAATTTATAAATTAAACTTTGTCATAGGTATGTATCCATAGGAAAAACCATAGTGCAAATAGAATTTGGTACTATCTGTGGTTTCAAGCATCCATCGGGGGTCTTGGAACATAACCTTCTGGGGATAAGGGATAATTACTGTATCTTTTATCCCTTCTTTATAAATTTTCCCTCTACATTCTCTTCCTTGTGTCTTCCTTGCATGTGTGACTAATTCTCAAATTCTTATTTCCTATTCTCATCCTCCTCCATAGCTACAGAGCTGCCTTTCCAGTGGGAAATTCTGTTTATCTCAAACTTATTAGCCACAGGGAAACTCAACACATCTTCTACTGCTCACCCCAAATGGAGATTTTTGGGGATTGGTGAATAAAGAATTCACTCTGCAGCCAGGCAGCAGGATCTTCCTTTTTTTGTCTTTAGGTTGCAGCTTCTTTTAGGCTTCATTTTTGTTTCCAAGTAAACTAGGGAGAGGTTAAACACCACCATTGTTATCCCTACCCCTATCACCATCACCACCAAAACCAAAAACAGCTTTTTGAAGTGGCTGGGGTAGAAAAACACATCGACAGCACACAGGTTAAATCTGAGATGTAACTTGCTACCAACCTATTCTCTCGTTGAATCCTTACAACTTAATGAGGTAGCTACTACCCTTATCACCACTTTACACTTGACAAACACAAGTCCCAGAGAGGAAAAGTTATCTGCTCAAGATCATACAGTTGGAAAATTAAGAGGACACTTTTCACCTGCAGAAACTTATCCCAGAGCCCATGCTTTCTACCATCACTTGTAATCAAAATTGCTAAAACTTAACCTCCATTCCTCAAGTGGTTAATACCTTTAAATTTGTGGCGCTAAATATATTGTGTCACCAATGGTTGTATCTTTCATTGTTACTGTGTTTAGAATTTAAGTTTTTTTAAGGGCAGAGGTTTTCCTCTTTCAACCTCTGGAGCTAAGCACTGGTCTTAGTGCACAGTAGACTCTGCATAAGTGTCTTAACGTGAAGTGAACGCTGGCAAGGCAGTGCCTTCATTGTTAAGTGACTTGGATTTTATCAGGTTTCTTTATCAGGTTTCAAAGTATAATGTGTGTGCCACTTGCAACAGAATTGCCTGAGGGGATTTAAAACTTACTTTAAACATGTTTTAAGGCCTCACACAAACCACCTGAATCAGAGTCTGGGCGTGTAGCTAAGTCGTCTGCATTTTCAACACATTCCCTGGTGGATTTTGTGTTCTTTACTTGGAGACCCATCATTGCCTCTTCCAAGGCTGAGATTCTGTGGTGACGATTTCTCGTTTTGTCCACACAGGACCGTAAAAGATGCCTCGGGAAAAGTGGTTCTGGGAATATCTTTCTACCAGTGTTGGGTTTCCTGGATTTTGTAGTTATCTGTATTGTTTTTGTTGTAAGTTTCCTCAAATTCTTCTGCAGAACGAGCCAAGCCATATAAATCAATATGAATTAATAAAATTAAGTTGCGCTGTTTCCCTGAGCAGTCAGACAATAGAAGCCTCAGTGACACAGCTGCCCTTGTGGCTAGTAAAACTCTGACCCTGCATTGACCAGAAGGCATTTCTAGGGAAGGCAAGAAAGAGGCTGAAAGAGGTCAGGTGGGGGGTATTCTTAAGTGTCAGGAGGTCAAGCCGTGTGAAGTGAATTGCTTCCTCACTTTGTGAGCTCTTCCTGGAATGTTCAGATGTGAGTGTGGCATGCTGGACTCAGCAAAGCCCTCGCTTGGAAGTCAGCAGACCTGAGCTTGCCGCCTGCCACCACCCCTCAGGCCAGTGAGGTGCCTTCCTTTTCTTTTTGTTTTTATTTTGTAATACTTCTCACTTTCTTTAACTTTGTCACCACTTGCTGTGGGTTCTTTCATCCTTGCTTTGTGTTCTTCCTTTTGTCAGTATGCTACTGTGGAAAAATGCTTGGCAAACTAAGTACCATGAACCAAATTCTTTGTCTGTTGTGAAAATAAAGTTTTATTGGAACACAGACACACCTGTTTGTTCAAAGTATTATCTTGGTTGCTTTCCAACTACAATGGTAGGGATGAATAGTCTTAATAGCAACCATGTGTCCTACAAACTCGAAACCATTTGCTGTCTGGACCATTACAGAAAAAGTTTGTAGACTCTTGCTTTAGAGCAAGTTTTCATTGTGAAAGTGCAAGTTTTATGTGGGAGAAGTTGGAGAAGAACTCAGTTCCTTCGCAAAATAACTTACATATTTTCTATATCCCATTTCTAAAGTGATAGGTATTTGTCATTTCGGTGTATATTTTTATGTTTCTAATACCAGCAGATAATAAATTGCTGAAAATGTAGGTCTGCATATTTAGTTATTGAAAGTTCCCTGATGACACCATAAGTTAGTTGTTTTTTTTTTTTTTTTAAGGTACCTTTCAAAGTTTGTTTCCATATCAGGGAAACGATTGAAAAAAGACCTATTTTGGATTTGTGGGTTAGGACTGATGAATACATAAGGCCTCGTCCCGTGTCTGGTATGTTGGTACTTGTGTGATGGATATTACTCTTCCCCCTTCTTTGGCTATTTTAAAAAATTATAATTCTAATTTCTATACCTTCCCTTCACTAGGAGGAATAAATAAATGGAATTCTTACTGCTGATTCTCTTATCGACTGATAGCCAAAGTGAAGACAAATTTACTCTTTCATTAGCTCTGAGAATTAAAAGCCCATCTCCTTGAAGTATCCCTCAGGGGACCTTCAACCATGTATTACCTATATGACATATAACCTGTATTTTTAACCATAGACTTAAAAATATACCTGTAAGGTAGACTTAAAGATAGCTACAATACATTTTGCAATTCTTGCTGTTACTTTGCAACTCTTCTCAGTAAGATATGGAATCTGTTTTTCTCATTGCTGGGAAATCTGAGAATCTGAGCTGGTCTGGGATAGCTTTGGCCCGTACAGTGTGGCAGAAATGACGCTGTGCCAGCTGTGAGCCTAGGCCTGGCACTTCTGGAGCTTTGCCACTGGCTGGTTCTAGGCTGACACAGATGGAAGATAAGAGACTTGTGACCCAGCTACCCCTGAAATTCCAGCGACAGCTAGCTAATCACCAGATATGTGAGGCCATCCTAGAGTAGCCAGCTAGCAGTCAACCTGCCAGCTGCCCAAAAACATATAAGCTAGCTCTGCCTGGCCTTGATCATCAGAGTCAAGCTGCTGACCCAAAGAATTAGGAGCAACAATAAATGCTTATAGATTTAAGCTACTAGCTGGGTCCTTAACTTGCCTGCACATTGTGGTACAAACTCTGACACCCTAAAATAAACATTAGAGAAGGAGATATCCACTCATGGTTTTACTATATCCTTCTGAAGAAGGCTTCTTACTCAGCCTGTTAGAGAAGAAACTTTTGGGCAGGTTATAGTCTGCCTGCCACAATTCCTGAAGCTCAAGCGCAGTACAAAATATCTTTTCAGTTTTTCAACTCTGAGCCAGTTCCAGGAGATGTGTGGCAGGTCATGTATCTTGTGAGTAACAACACTGTGACACCACCACCCTGTTGTTGGCTGTCCCTCATTAGGAGGGATCAAACCAAGAAAGGAGTGTCTAGTATCTTCAGAGTACAAGATATAGAAGCCTTTATGGCACCCATATTCTCTGCCATTTGTGGTTGGCAATAGCTTGGCCAAAATAATTTGGACTGCCTATTGGAAAGTAATGGAGTGGATTCTCCTAGGAGCTTTGGTGCTCTTTTTGGTTTTGTTTATGGGGTCTTGCTATGTTACCCAACTGGAATGCAGCTATACTGGAATGCACAGGCATAATCATAATGTACTATCCTCTTTAACTCCTGGGCTCAAGAAGTTCACCCACCTCAACCTTCTGAGTAGCTGGGACTACAGGTATGTGCCACTGTACCCGGGAGTGAGTACCCAGCTTGTGGGGTCCCAGGAGGCAGATGCAGACAGCACTGTTGCTTTCCTTCACCTTTTTGTGGGCTCTGATGGGCCTGGGAGCATCGGGCTCAGGCAAGTCTTGAGTTAGCCTGACTGCCAATTAGCAGGCCATGAGGACTGTCCTATCTATCCACAAACATTCCTTCAACATTGTCAGTAATACAATTTAGGCAGGTTAAATTCAATTTTGTTGAGGACTTTTCTTCCATAGAAATACTTGTGTATAGAACTGCTCCTTTAAAATTCATTCACCAAGATCTTGTTCATACTATCTCATTCTTGACTGGGAGGTTGTAAAAGGTTATTAATATATGTCTCTCTGATTCTGTTCTCAGCCCACTATCCCTTTGGGCTGTTCTACACACTGCTGCCAGAAGGACTTTGATCAGATCAAGTAATTCCATTCTCAAAACTCTGTAATGTCTTTTAGAAAAATAAACCTCGGCTCGGCGCCTGTGGCTCAACGGGCTAAGGCGCCAGCCATGTACACCTGAGCTGGCGGGTTCGAATCCAGCCCGGGCCTGCCAAACAACAATGTTGGCTGCAACCAAAAAATGGCCAGGCGTTGTGGCGGGCGCCTGTAGTCCCAGCTACTTGGGAGGCGGAGGCAGGAGACTCGCTTGAGCCCAGGAATTGGAGGTTGCTGTGAGCTGTGATGCCACA
>CAUYRH010113499.1:0-14227 GCA_963574655.1 Perodicticus potto | reverse complement strand
CCCCCCCCCCCCCCCCCCCCCCCCCCCCCCCCCCCCCCCCCCCTTTCAACTTTGAAATGATCATCTCATTGAGATATATTTAAATTTGAGTCTTTTTTCGTTTATTATGCATGATTCATGCGTTCCTTTATAATATGATGACTCTTCCCTTTAGGGCCTAGGCATATATATATTTCATTCATTCTTTGTTTTAGCCTCTATATGATCTAGTCTTTCTTTGATGAAGTAACATGATCACCTGGATGATTTCTCTAAATATTTTATCCTTTCTCTAATAAAATTTTGTTTTTTGCTCTAGATTATGGCAAGAATTTCTAATTTGATTTTCCAGTTCTATGGTTCAATATTTGAGAAATTATTATGTGTTTCACTGACTTTTTGTTTTATTGAATTCACAATCATGTTATCAATAATATAAGAAATTCTTTGTACACTTTTAACCTCTCTTTTTTCAATAGAATTTCAGTGGTATTTTATTTATGCAATATTTTCTTGAGTAGCCCTGAGGTTTTGCTCTCACATTAACCCTGTTTCTGGAATAACCCAGAGAGGTGACTTTCTACATGAACTCTACTACATGGAGAAGCATGTATAGTTTGGACTTCCTCATTCCACTTCTTCTTTGCATACATTTATAAATAATCATTAAGATTAAAAATCCAAAAGCTTGCTCATATTTTCTTAGTTATTTTTGTGTACTAACTGCTTACTTCACCTTCGAGAATTCTCTGACACAGTCTGGATCTAACAAGAAGCATCTCTTGAACAAGTGGGTGATAACTGAAGGGTGTCAAGTATCAACTGGGACATCACGGCAGCCCATGTTAAAATAAATTCTACAGTGTATATTTTTACATTTTTAACCTTTTTATTTTGAAATAATATGATGGAAAACTTGCAAAAATGGTATAAAGAATTTTTATATTCTTTTACCTACATTCAGCAAGGATATATATTATACATATTGTATGCATATACACACATAATATACACAGAAATGTACATACACACTGTATATGTTATATGTGTAAATAGATTGATGAAAAAGAAAAACATTCTTCTATAATCACAGTACTTTCAGACTAAAAAACTAGAAAAATTTGTACAAAGATCCCTATATACTTCTCTTTCAGATTCCTAAGTATCATGTGTTACCACATTTGCTTTAGAATTTATAATTGTTTTGTTTGAAACTTTTGAGTGTAACCTGTATTTAATGTCCATTGATCTCTAAACATAAACTCTAAGTATATATTTGCAAAGAAAATAAGAATATTGTCTTACATAGCTACTAGAAAATTTTCAGAATTATAATGTTAATATAAACAATAATAAAATATTATTTAATCTACATACTTAATGAATTGTCAGTTGTGTCACTAGTATCCCTTTGCTGGTCTAGGGATATAGGATGTATATTGTCATAACTTCCATATTTCTTTGATAATTTGTATCTGAAATAGTTATTTGGCTTTTCATTGTTTCCTTTCCCTTCCTTTCCTTTCCTTTCTCTTCCCTCCTCTCCCCTCCCTTTCCCCATCCCTCTCGCTTCCCTTCCCTTCCCTCCCTTTTCTTGACAGAGTCTCACTTTGTGGCCCTTGGTAGAGTGCTGTGACATCATAGCTTAAGCAACATCAAACTCAGGGCACAAACAATTGTCTTGCCTCAGCCTCCTAAGTAGCTGGAACTATAGGCTTCCACCACACCCTGCCCACCATTTTCATTGTCTTAAATGACTCTTGATGATTGTTAATCTGTTACTTTGTAGAATGTACCTTCATTTGAGTAGGGCTAATGTTACCTTGTAACTATACTCCATTTATGTATTTTTGTCAAGAACACCCCAGAGATGTTATTTTGTTCTTCTAAATACCTTATGTAAGTACTCAGAAGGCATAATATGTCAATTTTTCTCACTATTTGCATTGGTAATTTAAATACCATGGTGAAGGTATTGTCTGCTATATTTCTCCACTGCATGTTATTGTTTTTTATTAATTAGTATCATGAGTGGATATCTTTTGAGATTATGTAAGTATCTTGCTTCTTAAATTCCATCTAAAAATTTCAGCATTCATTAATGATACCTGCCTGAAACAATAATTATTAAGATGATGATTGCTAATTTTCTATCTCCATCATTTCTTCTACATGTAGTAGTTGGAATTCTATTGTAAGTAAAACCTTTCCTTTCTCTTTCCACTTGTTTTTTTAATCATTTATGAATGTATCTCGATGGCTCTTATGCCATTTTAATGTGATCCATTATGTCTTAAGCACTATGTGCTTCTTTGCACTACAAGATATTCGAGTTTTCTTTGTATTTTCTTTTCCCAGGGCTGGAGAAAACCATTTCCCAAGGAAACTGGTTCCTTTTATTACAGAATGGTGCAGAGAAACCAAGATCTAGTTAGTGTTCCTGTTACTTATTGGTAGTGGGTTGTCATTTCTTTTAGGCCCTTTTAACTCTGGAGCTACGGAATGTATGTATGTATGCACTGGTGCATGTATTGAACAGTATATTTCTATATACATAAACATGCATCTATAATTATATACGGCGAGGGCCGGGCATTGTGGCGGGCGCCTGTAGTCCCAGCTACTTGGGAGGCGGAGGCAAGAGACTCTCTTGAGCCCAGGAATTGGAGGTTGCTGTGAGCTGTGATGCCACAGCACTCTATCCAGGGTGACAGCTTGAGGCTCTGTCTCAAAATAATAATAATAATAATAATAATAATAATAATAATTATATATGGTGAAAAATAAACAAAGCCAGATATTAGTTGAAGCCATGAAGACATATTATTCAGTAACTACTGAATAATGCATGGGGGAAAGAGAGTAGAGAGTCACATAGAGTCAGGAAATTGTAAAATCACAAAAGTTTGGTTAGTGTAACTGTGATTAGGCTAACTGGCAATTATCCAACTTAGAATTCTGTACTCCGCCACAGACTATGACGTAGAGGCCCTATCCCTCCGGATGATTATATTTTAAAGGACTGTCTTTCAGGAGAAAACACACTTAAATCACCACAAAAGGACAGAGGAAAGATTCACAATTGTAATTTTTTTTTTTTTTTATTAAATTCTCTAGGAATGGTAGGCTAGGGATCTATCATCAGGTGTTGGTTAGAACAAACAATAAAATCTGTTGACAGCCTTGAGTTTTTCCAAAGAACTCAAAAAAGGTCAAGTCATTCTAAAACACTTTCTTAGGCTACTAGAGGCATGTTAGGGTTGGTGCTTTCTCTGTGCATGAGTTTGGATAGAGTCATCTTGTGCCAAGAATGATTTGCCATTATTACTGTATCTACATTAAAAGTGATGAGCTCACTGTTCTATCTCCAATTCTAATCCATTGCTTCAAGGTTCATTTTAGCTTTTGCATTTCCCTTCTCTTGCATTTCCCCACAGAACTATGCTCCTGTGGGATTAGAAGCTATTCTCAATGTGAATTCTGACATGGACCTTAAGGCAAGTCAGGAAAATGAGGAATAGTGATTTTCAGACTTGCTTTAGGGCAAGAGTTCTCAACCTGTGGGTCTTGAACCCTTTGGGGGTCGAACGACCCTTTCACAGGGGTCGCCTAAGACCATCCTGCATATTAGATATTTACATTACGATTCATAATAGTAGAAAAATTACAGTTATGAAGTAGCAAGGAAAATAATTTTATGATTGGGGGTCACCACAACATGAGGAACTGTATTAAAGGGTTGCAGCATTGGGAAGGTAGAGAACCACTGCTTTAGGGTAAAAAAAAGCACCGAATCGATCCTCTACCTGTGCTACTATCAGGAAAAGAAAGAAAGGAAACCAATGATCTAACAATTTTGGGGTGCAAGATTCTTACAAGGAAAAATATCAGTTATTTCTACTAAATTGGGGCTTTAGGAAAAGTGTTCAGGTTTCTATTCCTTGAAGAAAAAGGGAGATACTTACCAATACCTTCACGCTATATTTACTTTTATTTAATTGTCTAATTTTAAATCCATAATTTTAATTGCCTAATTTTGATCCATTTACATCCATATGACGTTTACTGAAACTGAACTTACGATTTGTACAAAGTTCTACTGGAGAGAATACCTTTCATGTTATATATTCTTAGCTTTGCCTTATTGCATATGTGTCATTAACATGCATTGTATTTCTCCAAGTAATGACATCAAATTTATGTTACTGCTTACAACTATCCTTCTTGTACACTGTTCTCTTCTGACTACAAAACCTTTGCTCCCTTGAGAACGTCCACACTTTTACTTCTGAAGCCTTTTGGAATAGTAGAAGAAAAACGTATGTGTATCAATGATAAAAATCTGAAATTTGAGTTTACTCTGTTAAATAAAATAAAATATGGATCAGATGTGGTGGCTCACAACTGTTATCCTAGCACTCTGGTAGGCTAAGACAGGTGGATTTCTTGAGCTCAGGAGTTTGAAACCAACCTGAGAAAGAGTGAGAACCTGTCTCTACTAAAGACAGAAAAATTAGCTGGGCATAACAGCAGGTGCCTGGAGTTCTAGCTACTTGGCAGGCTGAGGCAGGAGAATCACCTGAACTCAGGAGTTTGAGGTTTTTGAGAACTATGACGCCAAACCAGCACTTTAGCTGAGGACAACAAAGTGAGATTCTTTCTCTGAATAAATAAATAAAATAAAATTATTTCTTATTAATTTTGTTTGATAGTATTTAGTTTAAACTCAATGACTAAAATGTAATGTTGTTTTATGTCATCTTCCATGTACTAAAAACTGCACCTATAATTATAAAAGACAAAATGCCAGTTACATGACATGAAGTCAGAAGTATTAGATTTATAGAAGAGAAAATACAACAGCCAAAAATGCACAGCCATTTAGCATGCAGGTCACATTCTGATCCCTTTTCTCTGCCTTGCTTTCTTTCTAGTTAGAAAGATTTCATCAGATAGTCAAAACTAACAATTAGATAATCTTTTTATCTGTTACACCCCCACATACACCATTTTGTTTTCTTTTTAAAAGAAACACTGAAGCTTTAAACCAGGGACTGGGAAGTCTGGGGCCTTAAGGCCTCATGTGACCATCTAGGTTCTTAAGTGACTAAATCTAGTTTTAGAAAACAAATATTTCTTTTTTTTATTAATACATTTTTTTAGTCTCATATATTTTATATACTTTTTAAGTGAACATTTTTTAAACACCAAAGCATAAGATAATGTTTCAACAAAATAATTTTTCCAGACAGATGGCACAATTAAAACATTAGTAAGCCATAAAGGATAAACTGATGGCTGCTATGCTCATGATTTAATTCTAACTTCCCCACTTGACTAGAGCCATGACCACAGTTGTTGGTTGGTGAGAGTTTATGGGGATTGAGTACTCCAGTCTACTATCAACTTTGACAACAGTGCACTATGTTTCTGTTTCAGAAACAGAATTTGTTTCTGGAATTTGTGGATAGTTGCACAGCTCAATGGCATTTTTAAATTCTGTCTTTTTAAAGCTCATCACATCAAACCAAGAGTATGCTGAAGGAAGAAAACAGATTTTTTTTTTTTTTTGAGACAGAGCCTCAAGCTGTCCCCCTGGACAGAGTGCTGTAGCATCACAGCTCACAGCAACCTCCAATTCCTGGGCTCAAGCGAGTCTCCTGCCTCTGCCTCCCAAGTAGCTGGGACTACAGGCACCCGCCACAATGCCCGACCATTTCTTGGTTGCCGTCATTGTTGTTTGGCGGGCCTGGGCTTCGAACCCCACCAGCTCAGGTGTACGTGGCTGGTGCCCGAGCCCGCTGAGCCCAGATTTTTTAATAATGATGAGAATTGCAATATTATCTGTTTCTACTAAAGATAAGATTATTTGCTTGCTTTGTGATGCCACAATAGCAACTTTAAAGAAATTCAATGCTCATTGCTCTAAGGGATCACTGATATTTTAAATTACAAGGAGAAGGGTGAAAGTTTGTATTGCAGATGAAAAGCAAAAGCAAATACTCTTCTTTAAAGCATAATTAAGACCTGGAAATAATGACACCAAAGCAACTTATAAAACAGATTATGTTCTAGGGAAAAGAGGCACACTATTCAGTGATGTAGAAATTGTTAAAGAATGCATTATTGAATTTATAGGATGCTTAGACCCCCAATAATGTTTCAAAGTACAAACAACTTCATCTTTCAAGGAGGCAGCATGAATTAGCCTTCACGTTAACAGAACAACTTCACGCAATGCTTCAAAAGGAAAATATACATTATTAATTGCTTTGGAGGAATCAACTGATACTACTAACTTGACAAAGGTTTTACACTTTATTCAGGTCATAACAGAAGATTTATTTTGCAATGAAGAGTGACTCAATTGTGGTGTCCTTGTGACCAGAACATGAGGAATAAATATCTTCAAAAATTTTCAAGATAAATGTGAAGTTAATATGTTGATAAAAATTATGTTGAAAATGCCAGACAGTTAATGTTTTGACCTAAGTTTTCATACTGGAAATCGTGGAAATGTTCTAATATAAACACCTTGTCAATATCTATTTCTTCTAATGGAAATTATCTTGATGTTCATGTTTGTTCTTACCACAGTCACCTTAAAATTTGAAGAGCATTCTAAATAAACACCTGATTGAGGATATTATAGAGTCACCAAAGAACCCAAAACTTCAGAAATAAAGATCCTGGAATGAAGGAAAACACAGTGAAGCAAACCTGATTTCTATAGCACTTTTCTCCTTGAGTCATTGGCTATTGGTAAGTAACACATGATAGAAATACCAAGAAATTGAGTAGAAAATAGGTAGCACGGTACTAAAGATACAAACGTTAAAAAAAAAAGAGAGAGAGAGAGGAAAGAAAAGAAAAAGATTCTGCAAAGAGAAATAGCCTCGGTAAACATTAGAAATTTGCAGTTAGATTTTCAGAAGAGTGTAATTTAGGAAGAGGTAAAGAAATGGTCCTTTAGAAATATTAAATTAAGTCTCAAGACTACGCAACCCCAGATTGAATGAAGAGACGTAACCTTATCAGAATTGCATCCCGTAGAGTCAGAGTGCATCTTCACTGGCTAAGCTTTAAAATCAAAATGCCATGCCCCAAAACTTTTACAAGTGAATTCTTCCAAACTTTAAATTTCCCCAAAAGGAGGTCTGACAATTAAGTTCTTGAGCTTGCCACTGTGAACCTGTGTTGGCAGCACTATACAAATAATTCAGTAAGGTTTCTCAACCCCATTCTTCAGTATCTCACAGTTGTGCTCATGTTGACAGGGAGTGTTGTTTTGCTGAGTGGAGTTCATTATTGTTGTTGCATGTTTTTGTATATTGTTGCAAGAATGTAGGAGCTTAAAATAGAGCAACAAACATTCATACTTTAAGGAGCTTAAACAAACATTTCTTGTTAAACTTGGCAAGTGTGGAAACTGAAACCAGAGACATGTTAATCCAAGTTTATGGTAATAATGCCATGAAGAAAACAGCAGTGGGGAAAAAAAGAAAGAAAAAGGAAAGAAAACAGCAGTGTACAAATGGTATATATATTTTTCTAAGATACAGAAATCATCACTGAGGAAGAGTGTGTGGCCAGTAATGAATAAAACTCATGAAAACACAGCAAAAATTCATCAAATTGCGCATCAAAATTTTTGGCTGACTGTGAGCCACACAGCAGACCAAGTAAACACCAACAGAGAAACAGAACAACTCAAAGGAAAATCTTGGCCAACAACTTATGACTCTTGCATCACAACAATGCACCAGGTTACATGGCATTGTCTGTGAGGTTGTTTTTAGCCAGTAAACAAAGAATTGTATTGGAACACTTTCCTTACTCACCTGATTTGGCTCCCAGTGACATTTTTCTTTATCTGAAGACAAAGAAAATATTGAAAGGAAGATACTTTGATGACATTCCAGACATAAAGGACAATATGATGAGAGCCCTATGGCCATTCTAAAAAGAGGTCCAAAATTGCTTTGAAAGGTGGAGTAGGTGCTCACATCAGTGTATAGCTTTCCACTGGGAGTGTTTTGAAGGTGACCATAGAGATACTCAGCAATGAGGTTATGTAGCACTTTAATTAGGATGAGTTGGTGAGCTTAATTGTCAGACATCCCAGTGGTTATTACTAGCCCCAGGTTCTTCATATTCTTGCTTGGTCTTTTGCAAATTGTCCTGTTGACAAACTATTCTCAATCATCCCTTTTGAGTAAATCATTTGCTTGCTGACAGAAACCAAATTGAAATAAATGTTTTGCATATAAGAATGTATTTAACTAACCAATCACTTCTATAGTCTTTCCTTCTTTGAATGTCTATATATATGGTCTTCATACCACTCTCCTTACAGAATTAGTGGGACATCGAGGCTGAACCTGTGGCTCTCAAGTCTAATAGTCTAATAGTTTGTGTAGTTACTGTAGTTAGATTTCATGTCCAAGTTATTTAAGACTGGGTTAATGATATGAAAGTGAGAATCTATTCTGCATTTGGAGGTTTTTTCATATTTCTTTTTTAATTTTAATTTTAAGAAACATAAATGCTAGAAAACATGGGAAACATTCACACAGAAGACTCATAAGATCATTAAGAGTTACATTCAATTATGTAGTATTGAAAAACAACACTATCAAAAACAAAGCAAAAAGGAAAAGAAAATAAAAATATTTTCAGTATTTTAGTAAATATTTCCTAAACCTTCTGGTCCCCGTCCTTAGACTACGTATACTTACAAACTTAATGTTTCACAATATTCACTGCAATAAGTTCACTGAATATGCCTTATTTTAGTTTACATATAATTTACTTCATATTTCTTAGGAAGCCATCTGTTTTGTTTTGCTGTAGATGAAATATATTTAGTTTAATTTTTTCTGTGCATTTGTAGGAAATGGCTAATTTTCATATTCAATCCTTATAGTGTAAATGACCACATTAATCAGAAAATACTCAAATCTATTTGGATTGTAAACTAATGTGATCAAAAACATGGATTTTCTTTAAACTCATTCCCATTCCTGTTCTAATTTTTTAATACAAATGTAGAATGAAATAATCGATATAATATCAGGGTTGATAGCATATGTCAGTTCAAATCTAACTATAAAATATTATTAAAAACAAGTGCATAAATTCAATTTTAGTCTTTAAATAAAAATTCCAGGTTTCAAAGCTTGTTCTGGCAAAGAAGTTTGGCAGATTAGCAAGACAATTTTATTATAGCAGTCTTTGCAAACAGCCAGTACCCTCTAGTGTACATTATAGATAAAACCCTCAAATAAAATGAACAACATTGCCTTTCTCTTTAACGATTACCACTTCTCTATACTCTTTGTTTGTTTTAATATTTCCAAGCATGTAATCAAGCAACAATTACCTGGGTGAAATGATGAAACATGCTGATTATAAATACTTCATAGCTATGGTGCAAACCATAGGAGTCCAGGTCTTGGTACAGAGCTGTAATTCCTATTCATGTTCATGTCAGTTGAAAATTTATATTGATGGAAGAATTAGACCTCAAAGTGGTTATTATTCTAAAACTCTGTCATGGGTTATTGATTTAACTGACATTTAAACTATCATTGCATATCACAAACATATACAAATCATTACATATCCTTGCCAAAGTCAATAAAAATGTAGCTATAGAAAGCAAATTTTTGAAATGTGATATAAAATATTACATTAAGTAAGGTGCTTTCAGGAATCATCTGGATTAACCAAAATTCCTCTTATTTCTCCCATAAAGGCCAGAAACCTAATTCTGCATGTTGAAATGAACCCTTGCTTTGTTCAGATTAGGCAAGATCCCACCGAATGCCCTCTCTCCTCCAGGTGCTATATCTGATGCATAAAGAAAGACTTTCCGGACTTCAATATTAAGCCATTGCTTTCAAGTTCACATTGCCTATCTTATATAAACTAGCACAAGGTAATCAAGTAATATACAGGATATGCACATTTGGGACCAGAAAAAAGACAGATGCAATCCAACGAGAAATTTCACAATCTTAATTCATTGTGAGAGTCAAAGAGCATTGGTCTCGAGATCATTATTTTGGAAAACAAAATTCCCAACAGTGTCAAAATAGTTTACCAGTTAATATGCTTAGCTTTTTACACTTTACTGTAACAATTACATTTTCTGGTTATAATGTAGGGGGGATAATATTTCAAAAGCAAATTGGTTGTCAGAGGAAATTGAGCTTTCCTACGAATTTAAATCTATCACCTGAAAGAAATGACTATTTTTTCTTGTGTATAAAGAGATATCTATACAATGAAATGCTGTCACACAAAAATGTAGCCTATATGCGCTTTTCATTTTTTACTTATTTAATTTGTTTTTTATTAAATCATAATGGCACACATCCCTTACACATTTATGTGAATGATAAAACATAGTCCAACAAGAAGGAGGAAAGAGAAAGGAGAGGAGAGGAGAGGGGAGGTCAAGTGGAGGGAGGAGGGAGAGCATTTGGTGGGATCTTCCCTAATGTGCCCAATGCAAGGGTACATTTCAAAACAACTAAGAGTAAATTATAGATGTCTTACTGCAAAAAATAAGTGAGGAGATGGTTGTGTTAATCAGTTTGATTTAAGAATTCCACTTTTCATTTTTAGATAAATAAGTGTTAATTTTTAGAAGAAAAATTTCTGGTAATTTAGAAGCCATTCCTTAAAGGCTCTGCAAGTATAGATTGAGTAGAGGAAAACAAGATAGTACTTTATCATAAAACTATGTCAGTGAATATTCTGGAATTTGTAAACAAGATGGGGCTAAATGAAAAATTTAGTTTTATTGTGTCCTTTGTTAAGTAACTCTCCTATATGGCATGAAGATTTGAAAAAAATACTATATTTTAACAATTGTTGGAATACGTGCTCAAAGCTGAGATAAACACACACACACACATTCACACACATGTGCACCACACACCTTCTCCTTGCCAGTTCTTAATCCCTAGCCAAGCCAGATAAAAGTAATTACTATTTGAAAGGCAACAGAAAAAGATGATTAGAAAATGGAAAATCTATAATAGGATTCTGTGTAAATCATGTCCCAGTAGCTTCTGGAAAGATGAAGGGAAAGAAAATCAAAATGAAGTGTGTCATTATGGTGAAATAATTTTGGAGCTTGCTAAATAAGCCATAAAAATATTAGAATAATCATATCATTTTATATTATAAAGATATATTTTAATTTAACTTTTCTTCTCATTTTTTCCTTGTAATTCTTATTAAAACTCGGTATCTCTCAAAACTTATTTTAAAGGAATGATGAAATTATATGAACATGAAATATGTAACCATGAGTATGCCCTAATAAATGTGCATTTCTATCCATTTTTTATGATCACAGACTCTGAAGAATGATTTATTTGATGGCTCAAGGAAATATTTCTTGCCCCATGATAAGGAAATGGAGGAAAATACAATTTTTAGAAGAAGACATAATACCTTCAAGTAGTCAATTCTCAATCTTTGAGCAGAGGATTTGAATAAATATAACCTTTGATTTTATAATTGCCAAAAATTAATATTTTCCCTATTTTTCTAAAAAGTATTTGGCTTAATGTAGAAAGGAATAAGGACAGAATATTTTCAAATTTTTTTGTTCTTATTGTTGGGGATTCATTGAGGGTACAAGAAACCAGGTTTCACTGATTGCATTTGTTGGGTAAAGTCCCTCGTACAATCGTGTTTTGCCCCCAAAAGGTGTGGCACACACCAAAACCCTACCCCCCTTGCTCCTTCCCTCTCTCTGCTCTTCCTTTCCCCACCCCTTCCTCATTCTTTCTCTCTCTGATCTCCCCTCCGCCCCCACCGTGTTCAAAATATTTTCATAAAAATTTCCACTGAGTTATCAAATATCGGATGGCTATAAGAGAATGGTTTTATCTCTTCGTTCTTAATTCAGTTCCACATATCTATGTCTCAATTTTTGTGCCAATATCATCCTGCTTTGAACACTGTGGACTTGTAATATAACTTCAAGTCTGGTAGAGTGATGCCTCCAGCATTGACTTTTCTTATTAAAAATTGCCTTGACTAAACAAATTTTCTTTCAGGTTTCATACAAAATGAAGTACTATTTTTTCCAGCTTTTCATTATGATGTTGGTATTTTAATTTGGATTGCACTGAATCTGTAGATTTCTTTGGGTAGTATAAACATTGCAACAATGGCATATAAGGCTACTAATTCGTTGACATTGATTTTATACCCTGAGATGTTATTGTATTTTTTGATCACTTACTGGAGTCTTGTGATTTAGTCTCTGGGGTTTTCTAAATAAAAGATCATATCGTTGGCAAAGAGTGAGAGTGTGACCTCCTCTGCCCCCATTTGGAGGCCTTTTTGGTCCTTCTTTTGCCTGATTGCATTAGCTAGAACTTCTCCATGTGGCAGTGGTGGCAGTTTACAGAAAGAAAAGTCCTGCCCTACATGTTTTTATATATATATAAATATATATATTTGGACCTGGGTTACCTTGGGAGAGCTTTGGGAAGCAAGGGAGTGATTTTGAACAGCGCCCAGGGGGCACTGAGCTCTCATTGTTTGGCTGTAGGCTGGATGTAGCCATTGTGAAAAACTTCCTTGCACCATCAGTCTTCAGAGTCGGGTGTGAAGCCACTTCTGATATACCTAATAAGCTGGACAGACATTCATGGGGAGATTTTAGTGACATGCTTTCCTAGGAAAGCCATTATGTAGCGAAGGGGCACAGTTTGGAAAGGTTGAGGAGTGTTTATTAAGCAGGCTGAGAAGAGCTTCAGGCTCCCAACCCTGCAGGAATTGAGGACAAATAAGTCAGGAAGATGGGACCAAGTCTTCACAGCAAGACTTGAAGGACTCCATCTTATACAGCCATATCAGTGTCATGATTAGCATCTTATAGTCCACAAGATCACCTTGTGGCAATATATGGAAGGATAAATATACATATATATATACATTTCCTTTAAAACAATTTTTTTCAACTATTTTCCCCCTAGATTTTTCTTTTTATTTTTGTCTCTTGTAATTATAATTATTCAGTGTTTCCTTCTTCAATAATAATAGCACAATTTTTGCTAGTTTTTTGCTCCTTTAATGCTCATTTCCTCCCAATTTTAATCCTTAAGGTTTTCTGCTTGTTTTGTTTTGATTTATACCATTCTTATTTTGCTTCTCTATTTGGTGTAAGTGAGGTCTTGTGTCTGCTTAGGCTGGAAAAGAGCTTGTGACTTTAGGGACTCACCCAGCTAAGCCCTTCAGAGGCTGGGATTTGTGGGTATGGGTGAAAGTACCCTACTGTATACACTATTACTCTTGTCTCTTTCTTTGTGTTCCTCTCTTCTTTTGTCACTATTCCCTTTTACTCCCTTTTTCTGTTTCTTTACTCTTTTAATATTTTGTCTCTCTTGCTCTTCATTCCTTTCTTCTTATTGGTCCTATACCAAAGGACATTTCAACACTTGAGGTCAGAGACAAGGTAACTTAAAGTGGAGGAGGAGGAGGAAGTGAAAGGAAAAAATAGGATAAGGAATCAGACAAAATTAAAACATTCATGAAGTAGAAAGAGCAGAAAAATCCTGGCAACATGAAAATCCAGGACAGCAACCCCCTCCACCAAGGGATCATGGGGTAGCTACTGCAAAGTATTCTAGCCATAAACAAATGTTAGAAATGACAGAAAGGGAATTTAAAATATGGATGGTAAAAAATGAAGACAATTTCGAGAAAGTGGATAATAACCAAAAGGAAATCCAAAACCAGAATCATATGAGAGATGAATGATATGAAGAATATAGAAAAGATATAACAACGGAGCTTAGGGAATTGAAGCAGTCAATCAGAGAACTTAGAGATGCAGTAGAAATATTAATAACAGATGAGACCAGGAAAAGGAAGAATCACAGAGCTAGAGGGAAAAGCGCTAGGCTCACACAGGGATTTAATGAGACAGAAAAAATGAGAGAGAAATCAGAATGTTCATTGAGAGAATTATGGGACTTCATGAAGCATTCAAACATACGAATTGCCCAAGTGCCCATCAACCCACAAATGGATTAATAAATTGTGGTATATATACACCATGGAATATTATGCAGCCTTAAAGAAAGATGGAGACTTTACTTCTTTCACGTTTACTTGGATGGAGCTGGAACATATTCTTCTTAGCAAAGTATCTCAAGAATGGAAGAAAAAGTATCCAATGTACTCAGCCCTACTATGAAGCTAATTTATAGCTTTC
>CAUYRH010113496.1:0-69272 GCA_963574655.1 Perodicticus potto | reverse complement strand
TGGAGCTTTGATAGGAATTGCATTAAAATTATATATTGCTTTAGGTAATATAGACATTTTAACAATGTTGATTCTTCCCAGCCATGAGCATGGTATATTTTTCCATTTGTTAACATTTTCAGCTATTTCTTTTCTTAAAGTGTCATAGTTCTCTTTATAGAGATCTTTCACATCCTTTGTTAGGTAAACTCCCAAATATTTCATCTTCTTTGGCACTACTGTGAAAGGAATAGAGTCCTTGACTGTTTTTTCGGCTTGACTATTGTTGGTATATATAAAGGCTACAGATTTATGGGTGTTGATTTTGTAGCCTGAGACATTGCTGTATTCCTTGATCGCTTCTAAAAGTTTTGTAGTAGAATCCCTGGTGTTCCGGATATGCAATGATATCATCTGTGAAGAGTGAAAGTTTGATCTCTTCTGACCCTATGTGGAACCCTTGATCTCCTTTTCTTCCCTAATTGCAATGGCTAAACCTTTGAATACAATCTTAAAGAGAAGTGGAGACGGTGGGCAACCTTGCCTGGTTCCTGATCTGAGTGGAAATTATTTCAATTTAACTCCATTCAATACAATATTTGCTGTGGGTTTGCTGTAGATGGGCTCTATCAGTTTAAGAAATGTCCCTTCTATACCCATTTTCTTAAGTGTTCTGATCATGAAGGGATGCTGGATATCATCTAAAGCTTTTTCTGCATCAATTGAGAGAATCATATGGTCTTTGTTTTTTAATTTGTTTGTGTGCTGAATCATATTTATAGATTTGCATATATTGAAATAGCCATGAGACCCTGAGATAAAAACCCACTTGGTCATGGTGTATAATTTGCTTGATGTGTTGTTGGATTCTTTGTGAGGATCTTGTTGAATATTTTTGCATCAATATTCATGAGTGATATTGGTCTATAATTTTTTATCTTGTTGGGTCTTTTCCTGGTTTTCGGATCAAGGTGATTTTTGCTTCATAGAATGTGTTGGGCAGTATTCCTTCTTTTTCTATATTTTGGAAAAGGTTGAGTAATACAGGTACTAGTTCCTCTTTTAAGGTTTGGTAGAATTCTGACATGAAGCTGTCTGGTCCCAGGCTTTTCTTTTTAGGGAGATTTGGTATAGTTGATGCTATTTCAGAACTAGATATAGGCCTGTTCAACATTTCCACTTTATTGTGGCTGAGTCTTGGGATGTGGCATGCTTCCAAGTATTGGTCAATTTCCTTCAGATTTTCATATTTCTGAGAATAAAGTTTCTTGCAATATTCATTAAGGATATTTTGAATCTGAGGAGTCTGTTGTTATTTTGTCTTTACCATTTCTGATTGATGAAATTAGAGATTTTACTCCTTTTTTCTTGGTAGGTTAGCCAAAGGTTTACCTATTTTATTGACCTTTTCCAAAAACCTACTTTTTGATTATTGATCTGTTGTATAACTCTGTTGTTTTCACTTTAATTTATATCTGCTCTAATTTTTGTTATTTCTTTTCTTCTGCTGGGTTTGGGATTAAAATGTTCTTCCTTTTCCAGTTGCTTGAGATGTCCCATTAAGTTGTTAATTTCCTCTCTTTCCGTTCTTTTGAGGAAGGCTTGCAGTGCTATAAATTTCCCTCTTAGGACTGCCTTTGCAGTATCCTAGAGATTCTGATAGTTTGTGTCTTCATTGTTGTTTTGTTCCAAAAATTTGGTAATTTCCTTCTTAATCTTTTCTATGACCCATCTATTATTCAGCATGAGGTTATTTAGCTTCCATGTTTTTGTATGAGTATGCAGATTCCTGTTGTTACTGAGTTTAACTTTTATTCCGTGATGGTCTGAGAAGATGCAAGGAATAATTTCTATTCTTTTAAATTTGCTGAGCTTAGACTTGTGACCTAAGAATGATCAATTTGGGAGTATGTTCTGTGGGCTGATGAGAGGAATGTGTATTTAGTTTTGTTAGGATGAAATGTTCTGTAGATGTCTGTTAGATCCAAATGCTGAATGGTTAAGTTTAAATCTGAATTTTCTTTGCTTAGTTTCTTATTGGAGGATCTATCCATCACTGCTAAAGGAGTGTTAAAAGCTTCTTATTGGAGGATCTATCCAACACTGCTAAAGGAATGTTAAATGGTAAAATCTCCGACTGCCTTGGAGCTGGAGGAAATCAAGTTGCTCATGTCTGTTAGAGTTTCTCTTATAAATTGAGGTGCATTCTGGTTGGGTGCATAAATATTAATAATTGAAATATCATCATATTGAGTATTACCCTTAACAAATGTGAAGTGTCCGTCTTTATCCTTTCTTAGTTGTTGGTTTAAAGCCCATTGTATCTGTGAAAAAAATTGCGCACCTGCTTTTTTCTGCTTTCCATTTTCCTGGAATATAGATAACCTTCCCTTCACCCTGAGTCTATATTTATCTTTTAGGACAAGATGAGATTCTTTATATGCAGCAGATATCTGGCCCGAGATTTTGTATCCAGTCAGCCAACCTGTGTCTCTTTAGAGGACAGTTCAAGCCATTCACATTAATTGAAAATATTGGAGAAACCTGGTAGAATTTTGGGTATTGAGTTTTTCAAAAGTCCAGTGGACATTTTTAATCCTTTCGCTACTGTGGAGGGTGGGATTTGATCAAAAGTTTCTGAATGGGTTTACTTTTGTGGTGGAGGATTGCACTGGTCATTATGGAGGATAGGTCTAAGAATATCCTGGAGAGCTGGTTTAGTTATGGCAAATTTCTTCAACATGTTAATGTTGTTAATGTATTTAATTTCTCCATCATAAATGAAACTCAGTTCAGCTGGATACAGGACCCTGGGTTGAAAGTAATTTTGTTTTAGGATAGTAAAAGCTGATGACCACCCTCTTCTAGTTTGAAAGGTTTCAGCAGAGAGATCTGCAGTTAATCTAATATTCTTCCCCTTGTAGGTTATGGTTTTCTTACGTCTGGCTGCTTTCAGAATTTTCTCCTTCAATTTAACTTTAGTAAAGTTAATTATGATGTGCCTGGGGGATGTCTTATTCAGGTTGCATCATTCTGGAGTTCTGAAACTGTCTGCTATCTGAATTTCAGAATCTCTTGGCATGTCTGGAAAGTTCTCTTTCATAATCTCATGGAGAAGAACGTCTGTGCCTTGCGAAGCCACTTCATCACTTTCAGGGATCCCTATAAGGTAAATATTGGTTTTCTTCAAATTATCCCAGAGCTCTCTGAGGGAATGATCCATTTTTGCCCTCCATTTCTCTTCGTCTTTGAGAGTTTGGGAGCGTTTGAAAGCTTTGTCTTCAATGTCAGAAATCCTTCTTTCTGCGTGCTCCATTCTATTACTGAGGGATTGTACTGTATTTGTCAGATCTTTGAGTGCTGCAACATCTTGTCTCAATGTGTCAAAATCTTTGGTGATTTTGTCTTTGAATTCATTGAATTCTTGAGACAACTTTTGAAATGCTCCCTGAATTTCTAAGTCACTGAGCCTCAGATGGACCTGGCCCTCAGGGAATCTGAATTTTTCCTCTATTTTATTGATCTTATTTGCAATCGAAATTCTGAATTCTGTTTCTGACATCTCAGCCATCTGTTTATGAATGTGATCTCCACTTGTATCCTCCAAATTGTTCCTTGGGGGGGTTGATCTACTCCTGTTATTCATGTTACATGATTTTTTCTGTTGATTCTACCCTATGATTATTTTACACCATTTGCGTAGAGGAGTAAATGAGGAGAAGCTGGTTTGGTGGCTCCAGAAGTAGTGATTGGCCAGTAGTTTGCCCAAAAGCTGGGACTGGTGTCTGTACCTTTCCCCCTAGGGCTTTGCCAAGGACCCATACAGTGCTATGACCTGAGAAACTGGGGGAATTCTTGGTGTGGTGGGACTAAGTGGCTCTATCTTATTTTTATCTGGTCTCTGTCTTACCCTTGTGAATCAGTTACTCTGGGTTGAAGTCTCAGCTGTGGAGAAATACCAGCAACTGAGTCACCCCACTCCCCACAGGCAACAACTGGAAAAGGAAAATCAAACCTTCCCATCACTACAACTCAGGGTACCACTTTGGATAGTCCTCAGGTGATTGGCCTAGTTCAGAGGTCCAAATCAATTGTCCCAGTCAACACCGATCTCAGGTGGGAGAGTTCAAAAGGTCTCCAGCAACTTGATAGCAGGGGTCTGCTGCTGAAGTATGAGTCGCTCTGGTGCTCCATGAGGTCAGAAGGACCCACCCAGCCAATAAATTAGTCTGGGAAGGTTGATGCCTCCTTTCCCACCTTGAACCTCTGTCACACCCAGTCACTGGTAACCCTGCAGGGCTGTGCACCTGTCTGAGTCACACGGAGATCTATGTCTCCTCAGCGAGGCTGCCACTCCCTGCCACTATTCGGCAGGGGGAGGTGAGGCTTGACAACCTCGGGTGCTTAATGGGGACATGGGTATTTCACTTAGTTCCAGCCCTGCCCTTGATTGATGTTGTTGACAGAACAGAACAACTTTGCTGAATTTGTTTCTGTCCTGGCTATATTCACGTGTGGACCAGAGGCTGTTTGAGCAACTCAGCCCTGTCTGTGCCGCTGCCCTGTCTTGGCTGCAGTTTGTATTGGGGCGAACAGTCAGAGCTTGGGACTCAGCTGTCAGTTCTAGCCTCTGTCTGCTGGCTTTTTTCTCAGATCCCCTGAGGGCCAGGTCCATCTGAGGCTCAGTGAAGCAGTCCTCTGGGTCAGCCCTACCCAGGGAGTCTGCTGTCTGTGCATGTGCATATTCTAGTCCCCGTACTCTACCCGGGCAGGTACCACCTCAGGCCTGCCCTTTACTCACACGGCCTGCATTTCCATCCCAGATCTATTCCACCAGTGGCTACCAGGGAGAAGATGCCTGGCTTTCCTTGTTTGCCCAGAGAGACTGGGAGTGTCCTTTCAAAATATGTCCAGGAGTGTGAGCCCTATTGTTCCCACTGCTGCAGCTGTTGCTCTGTGCCTCAGGGCACTGCCACTCCTGTACAGTTCCCTCTTGGTTGACCATCCTCTCCTTTCCCCCCTACTGGAGAATCAGCACAGGTCAGCAACAGTCCATGCCCCATCCACACCTCTTGAGAAAATGCCCAAGAATCTTGACTCCCATGGGGGACAGGCTTCCAGACCTCAGGGTGAGAGTGGAGGGGAGTGCTGGGAGTTCAAAATTGCAGGTCGAGAATATATATAGTTTTATACAGTTTTATGCCTGGCTCAGTAGGGGAAAGACATCTGGTTTTTAGAGGGTCTCTCCCATGGGATAAAATGGGAGGATATTTAAACTCTGCTTGCTTGTTTGTATGGAGTGTACTGCAAGCCGTTCTCTTGGGCGAAGGGACTCCCCTCCACTTGACGATGGATTCTGTACCTTTTGTTTGTATCCTTGGCGTCGCAGCTTGCCTCAGCAGGATTGATGTGCGTTATTCAACCTTCTCTCTTGGCTCAGATCCAACCCATTGGCTTTCTTGCTAAACTTCTGTCCTTTAACTCTCCTTCTGGATGGGAGCCTCTGTGGAAAGCTGGCTCCAGTTGGCCATCTTGACTCTGCTCCCCCCCCCCTTTTTTTGAAAAAGTTTACAGGCTTCAGAATTCCAGTGCATTGAAAGTTCCAGTGAATCCAGAGTTTATTGCCATTCATTCTTAACTGACTAGGTACCTTGGCAGTGGGTGCTGGATGTGCCACGTACAAAAATATAGGCTTATCAGGTTTGAGTCAAAAGTCAGAACTTCCTTTCATTGAAAAAGGAGCATCTTATATACATTGTGCCTTTAACACATAGTACAAAAAAGTATTTATGAAGATTACCATTGCTTTTAGAGAAGTAGAGATGAAGTTCTTAAAATTTTTTTCAAGGATTAAAATATTGGTTGTTACAGAAATCCATGACAATGGTTTTTTAAATAGGTCCTTAAGATAGGCCATTAGGTGGGGAATCCTTTATTTAAAGGGGCCACAAAGGTAACACAGTTGGGGGGAACTGTGTACCATGTGCTGGGCTAAGGGCCCTTCCTCCCCATATTTCAGTATGTACAAAGGAAGCCCCTCAACTACTCTCCCCTCTGGTGACAACCATGAAAAGCTTGGAGATACTGAGGATGAAGAAAATAGGTTTTATTCCCTCTTACAGATTATATTCCCAGAAATCTGGTTTTGAAAATGGTGAGAGAAAATATGGTAAGAGCAAGAGTCAGTCCTGGAGACAGGTGCAGGTGACATGGACACTGCTGAGATAGATGAGGAAGTTTGATTACAGGAAATATGGTGCAATGTAGAAGAAATGTTCCTCCCACCCTATATCATTTACGTGTAGGCTTCTTATACTTACCCCAGTGGCCATAGAATGTCTTGGACTGGATGTACATGGGGAAATATTCACCATCTTCCTCAACTTTGATGGTTCCCTTTCCTGACCAAGGCAACTACACAAATTCATTCCAGTGTGTGAAAGATAAGAATCTATGGTGAAGGCAGGGTGCCAAGGCCAGCCAGTGTGGCCAGGAGGGCTGTAGGGTGGAGCAGAGTACCCCATGAAGACTTAGGAGCTTTTGGGGGCACTTTTGCACTTTTCTCACAAAAGGATAGTTTTCTGTGCCCACAAAAAGTCTTCTTTAATTAGAGAAGCAGCAGCCATGGAACTGTAGAAAGGAAATACTAAAGAGATGAGCAGCTCATGTTTTGCTGTGAATCTAGACAGGTGGGACAAACAACTGAGTTTGCCAAGAAGACAATGAGGAGTTCTGCCTGTCCAGCAGTCAAGAGATACATTTTAATCTGCACCAGCATCTGCTCAGCCTGAATTGGGACTACAGGAGGAGTATTCAAGTAGGTCCTTCAGTCTAGATAGGAGGGCAAGGCATCTATGTATGCTTATGAATGTGTCAGTACCATACTCATAAAGTGGAACATCATGGAATACCATAAAGTCAAAAGTAACCTTGCTTGGCTTAGAATTTTCGATTGTTAGTGATTCATGAGTTCTGAACGCATCAGGGATATAAACAAAGTTTAGTCTGAAGATTTTGGCCCGCCCAGCATGGCCCCCAGCTACCTTTTTTTCCCCACTTTTAGCAGGGCATCTCCTCACCCCTTGCAGTGCAAGAAAGGTCAGGAACACCTTGAAACATACCCTCTACTTTACTGACAGGTTCAGTTTTTAGAGAATATAAAGTTTGGAGGATACAGGAAATGTGTCTGGGAAGTAACAATAATGACAATGTTGATATTAGCTAATGTTTAGTCATCACTTCTAAGCACTTTAACTGCATTAGTAATTGTGATCTTTTCAATGAGTCTTCGAGGTGGTAATACTTGTAACAATAATAACAACCACAATAAAACCAACAATGAGTGTTGTCTTAGTCTGTTTTGTGTTGCTATGATAGAATACCTAAGACTAGGTGATTTATGAAGGAAACAAGGTTTATTTGGCTCATGATTCTGATGATTGGAAAGGTCAAGATTGGGCATCTGGATTTGTGGAAGCCTTAGGCTGCTTCCACTCATGGTGGAAGGTGAAAGGCAGCTGATGTGTTCAGAGATCACCTGACCAGAGTAGAAGCTAGAAGCAAAAGAGACAAAGGGAGGATGTGCTAGGCTCTTTATAATGGGAAGTAATAGAGTGAGAATTCACTTGCCTCTGTTAGAGGGCATTAGCCTATTTATGAGGGATCCATACCCATGGCTCAGACACCTCCCATTAGACCCTACCTCCAATATTGGGGACCAAATTTCAACATGAGGTGTGGAGGGGAGAAGCATCTAAACAGTAGTAACTGTCTTAATCTATATTACTTCACAAGAATACAGAATTTTAGGCAGAGGGCTTCTGTGCTATTATTTTACTAAGAAGTGCAATCTCAGGTAGTAGGAGTGAGAGACAATGGAGGTTAATACAGGCAGAGATGGAGAGCCCATATAGAAAAGCTCTATCCATCCAGCCACCAGGGTAACCAAAACACATCTCTGAGAAATTATATGAATTGTATCTCAGTACTGTCTCTGGGTAGGAAAGGGGAGATGGAGGAAGAATTTATTTACTTCCCTTTTTCCCTTGCCTACCATTAGTCCAAGGATTCACCTTGTGGGGTAGTAGCTTGCCTGCATTTTCTAATTATACATTTGTGCATATTGAATTCTCTAGTTGAGGGTTGCATGTTGGGCTACCTGGGAAGTAGACTCTGAGATAGAGGTAGTGTGTGGGAGGCTTATGAGGTCATGCTTTGGAATCACCAACTCTGGGATGGAGGGAATATAAAGAACTAGGATCAGTCAAAAAGATAAGTTGGGCTGTGATGCAGTCCCAGCAAAGACTCACCCTTCCTACCAATGCAAAGGCCCTCCAGAATTCTTCAGCGTTAGAGTGAGGAGGCTGAGCCTTTACATCACCATCAATTAGTCATGGCTGCCCTAGGAAGGACTAATGTCCTTGGGGGAAGTGGATATCTGCTGTGGAGATGATTCCTTTAGGGAGACTGTATTCTTCATTTCTGGAAAGGAATTTGGGCAGCATATCATAGGGTACACTTTACTTTTAACCTTTTAAAGGACAATCCACATTCTGTTAGGTTAGCTGCTTCTGTAGATTAGGGTGCCTGGTGAGATCACTGTCATGTGCCCATTGTAAACTTCCTTCACTGTAGACAGAGTCCCTCAATTGGGATCCCATGTTGATAAATTAGACATTCTGTAAATCCTCAGATAATGGGGGCTGACAGAGGTATAGTGGATAAGGAAGCTAAAGTCATTGGTGGGTATGTTTATTCCAGTAAGGATTATTGGTTGCTTTTTCCTGGGTAGAAGGGAGATGATGTAATCAGTCTTCCACCAAGTAGTTGGTTATTCCCCCGGAGGAACAATTCTATTTCAAAGGCTAGAGATTTGGGGATGCAGTACTGGTGGATAGTAGGTCAACCTTGGTGAGCCTTCTGAGCCCTTAGGTAGTCTTGTCTTCATGACTCCTTGATGCATGGGCTCATTGCACAAATACTGGCGTGGCCAAGGAGGGAAGCTGGCTCATGTCCATAGGGTGTTATTTTAGAGCACCTTTGCTGATGAGCATTCACATGAGAAACTAAGTGTCTACTCCCATAAGTCCACCCCTACACCTCTGCCCTGGAACTCTTTCTGATCTTGTTACTTCAGAGCCTTTACCATTCAAGACATTTAGACATTTGTCATTTCCCAAGTGTACTGATCATAGATCTATCTACTCACTGGGATGATTTGCTTTTTCCTCTCATGTTAAGATTATTTTTGGTAGGGTTGTATTATGGCAGGAGGCCATGTTTTATTAGCACCAACCTATTGTCACAATCCATCTGTGAACCAGGCTGGATTTTCTTTTCCTTAGTTGACCACAGAGAATCCCCAGTGGGCTCAGTGTTGTGAGTTAAAGGAGAGGAATCAATACATTAGAGGCAAGGTCATAGGGTAGAGGTGTTCTGCTCAACCACATGCATCATGCCTTCTCTCTCCCTCTCTTCCTGCATGCCAGGAGCTATTTTCAAATGGTGAGTAGTTTTCTGCTGCAGAAGCCCTGGCTGTGCTCCAGAATACTAGGAATCTGTACTTTGTCTTTCTTTCCTGTTTGGGCTTGCTAAAGATTTTAGACATCTAGGATGTCCTTATATGGACACATTTAGTAACAGATCTTTAGGGCCGTACAACCTGAGTGGTAAGGCAACTTGCACCACAGCCTACATCCCCATGCCAAATTGTCCATTTCTTAAATTATTTAATAAATGGGGCAGGTGTGGAATATAGTGCTAATATTTTCAAGTTAGGCATATTCTACCTCCAAATTCCAAAGAAATTGTTAAGCATCTAGTATAAAAGGTAATTGTTTAAACAAAATGCCTTTTACCTTAAGGAGATATGATGGCACATCCCAAGCCACTCCTTAAAACCTCACAAATATGGTAGGCCCCAATATCTTCCTAGGGTTTTTCTCACACCTTCTACTATAATGTGTCTTTCTAGACCATCCAAAGCATTTGCTACAGTAGTCCATTTAGTATGAAGTCATGCATGTAGAGAAACACTAATATATTCTATGTCATGTTAAGATGATTACGTTTTCTGTGGATTACATTTTGATAGAGAACAGGAGAGCTAGGTTTGCCCTTGGCAGGACAGCTACACTATAATTCTGTCCCTGCCACATGAAGCCATATTACTTTTAATCCTTTCTATTGATGGGGATAGAGAAGAATACATTTGCCAGATTAATAGCTGTGTAGCAAGTGCCTCAGGTCATATTGTTTTGCTACAAGGGAAGATACCACATCTGGAAATGAGACTCCCACTGGGTAAGTTTATGCTAGTCTGCTGTCATCCACTACATTTCATCTGATTTTCTCAGGTGCCAAAGCAATGATAGGAGGTACGATGGAAAATGCCACTCCTGTTTCTTTTACATCTTTCAGGGTAATACTAATCTTTGAAATTCCTATTGGGATACAATATTGTTTTTGAGTTGCTATTTTATCCAAGCCTGGGCAATTATATGGCCTTCCACTTTGTCGTTCTTGCCACAGTGGCTCTTATTTCATAAGTTGGAGAAGAAATGTGAGGGTTCTTCTAGATGCTAAGTCTATTTATCCACTCATATACTTGAGAATTGAGGAATAAGCAGGATGGGTCTGATGTCCTACTGGACGCTTTCTGAAATGGTCTTGAGGCAAAACTTCATTCATCACTTGGCCCTGTAGGCATTCACTTTAACCAGAGACTCATGATGACATTCTGGGTTTCTCATTATTGGTGACATCTCAGATCTTGTATCTCATAATCCTCAAATAATTGGGATATTTTGGAAATTTCTTTTCTTGGTTTACAGTTATCCTGGCAAATGGCTTCAGATCTTTTGGGAGAATGAATTGGGGGAAATATTCATTGTATAAATTTGTGGTGAGTTACTTGGTTCTTTCTTAAAAGGATCTGCTTTCCTCTAATCACTGGGCTCTGAGTCCAAGAATGAGAGAGAGAAGAACAAGAGCATAAAGATGTCCTGGAGGTCAAGGGGCCTACAAATTTTAAGGAGACTAATATTTTTTCACCCAGATCAGGTCCCATCACCTCCTGGTTGTATAGTTAGACATAGTTTCTCTGGCAGTTAGTGGAGTGCTAGCAATGGAGCTCTGACCAACAGGACCAGGTGTAATGCACACCACTTTGAGGCTGGCCCCATACCAACTCTCCATATGACTTTCCATCTTCTCATTTCACTGATCACAGAACTGAATAGAAAGGTGAGGGGCACAAAGAACACATTTTGCCCAATTCCTGTTTCTATCTTTTTCTTCTCTCAAATATCCAGTGATTGATTCATGATCTTTAAGTGAAAGTTGCTTGGAGCTGAAGTTCTGACTTGTAAGCTGCTTAACTCCAGGCAGGGCACTTCATTTCTCAGAGTTTAGCTACTTCAGCTGTAAAATGTTGCATTGGATAGGTGGTCTCCACGCCCCTTCTAATCCCTATAATTTTGTGAATACTGAATATAATCTGAAATCAATTGACATTGAGGACCTAATATCTGATTTGGGGGTTACCTATTCTAGGAGTCTTTCACTAACAGGCATGAGAGCTCCTGGCTTGGCTGCTTTTGCTGGGGAATCAGGGAAATCATGGTACTAACTATAATAAGTTGCTTATTCCTGTTGATTTTTCCTCTTAATTTCTGCTGCAGATTGCTGCTAGTCCTGAAGATTAGTTTGGGGCCTTGATATCCCAGGGGTACTGCCACAAGGCCACATGCTAGGATGTTCTTAATTGGTGTAAGAGTGCACAGCGGGCCCTTTATACTTGTGCCTTCCAGAGAATCTGGTTGAACACTCAAAGTTTCCATGAATGAACTTTTGTGCTTAACATCTACCAAAATAACATTTTCTTTTCTGATCTTAAAAGAAATACTCTGAAGAACAAATAAAATGTTCACACCAAGGGAGAAGACTTTATAATTATAATTACGTTACTCTAAAAGGCTATAATAAACTTTGAACAAGTGCTTCCTATTTTATTTTCACTGCAAACAATTTATAAGCAGAACTGTCCTCTTGACATGATAATGAAAGAGCAGTCACATATGTCAGCTGGAGCAATTATGTTCCTCAGATGTCTGCCGTATTATATGATTCCTTCCTGCTGACACCTTATCAACTGTGACATGCATATTAAAAAGAACCCCCAAGAGAGCTAACTTTAAACATCTGAGTACTTTCAAGAAGTTCCATTTGTATTAAAAAGCACTGTATCTTATCTTCTAAGTCAGTCTTCTTTTTGCTACCTACTTTTTCTTGGGCCTTAAATGGAAAGAAATCACAGAAACATTTATTTTGGGAGTAAACACAAGTAAGTGGTTCAGGCCTTAAAAACTGCAGCTGGCTTATTATCTCAGTGAATGTAGAATCTGAAATTGGAGAGATACAGGTTCAAATTTCGGCTCTATCCCAATTTTTGAATTTGGTCAAGGGACAAACTCTTTGAGCTTCACATATAACAAAGATAGAGACTATATTTCTGGGATTGCAGGGAGAATTGGAACATGTCCTGGAGCAGTAGGTTTAGTGTCTGTCAGATTAATAACAAAATGTTCTTCTCCTTCTATGTTTTAGCAGGGTCGAGCAGGTGCCAGTTCTGTGCGTGGCTTTGAGTGTTATGTGGATTATCTCTAGGCCCCATAGCCATTCCCTTCAGCAGAAGCAATTGGGGCTGAGAGTGTCTTGCCCCTCAGTCTACCTTCATCATTCTTGATCTGCAGGCCACACATTTTCCCTCTGCTTTTACCCTTCCATCTCTCTCCTCTCTCAGCATTCAAGCCATGTGGCCCAGTTCCTCTGCTGTCATCAGGCATCCTCAGCATCAACTTCCTGTAGTGCTCCCAAGATGTGAGTTTCCTCATCAGTTATAGCTCCTCTGACTCTTCAGAGTTACTCTCTTCTGCTGCCTGAGTCTGTAGGTGCCACAAAAAAAATGGAGCAGCCAGGAACCCTCTTGTCCTCTCCTCACTCAGAACAACCTTCTTGTATCTCTTTTAGGGCACAAGTACTTCTGGGTTGAAAAAAGGCCCTCTGTAGGCCTTTCTAGAGCATTGTTATCTGATGGTCAAGAGATTTTATTGTTGTTATGAACAACCTAAATCTGTCTTTGACATCTCACATCCTATCCATCTCATTCAGCTGACTTTTGGCACCAAAATCCATCAGTTATTCAAACCATCCAGTTTCTAGCCTTGAGTTATTTTAACAGGAATGAAAGTTGGGAAACAAACTGCACAATCTTTTAGAAAGAGCTTTTGCTATTTATAGGAGAAATTATATCTGGGCATTCATTCATAATATTATTTTGTTACATCCCTGGAAACCCTGGAATTTCTTAGCTATTTTTTTTCCTGCAAAAGCACATTTGGTTACTATTTACTTTTTTTCCCAATAGGTACCTTCTTGTCCCTCAGGTGTAGTAGAAAAGCACTGAAATACCAGGGCAAGAGTCCCATGTTGTTGTCCTGACTAAAACCAATTTCTTGAGTAAGTAGTGACTCAACTGTACAAGTAATGACTCAACCTCTTTGGATCTTAGAATTTCCACCTGTAAAATGAAAGGGTAGGACTAGATCTATATAAAGTCCCTTCTAATGTTGTCAATCCAGAAGTCTATTCTGTTTTGTACTTTACGCTTGTCCTTTTTTAAGGACATCAGTTGACATTATTAACTGCAGATGTTTCACTATACTAGTGACTGACATCCTTTTTAAAAAAAGACAAAAAGATGTCACACAATGTCCTTACTTAAAGAAGGACAAGCATTAAAATTTGACATCATTAACCTGTTCCAAGCTTCCAGATCCTCATTTTTAGAAGCCCTGGGGTATGCATTGATAAAGGTGGGGCCCAAAGTTCAGAAAGAGGGAAAAATGGTGAAGTTGAGAGTCTTTTGCAGGCTTTTATTCACTGACGGAAAGTGCTCATTAGCGAGCACTTTTGTGCCAATCCTGTGCTGACTTGCTCTAAAGTCTCTGGCATAAGAGACTTTTTCATGTTCACCCATGTGCCGTGGACATGAAAGAAGAATACAGGGTAGACACAGTGGTGAATGAACGCCCAGTTTACTTATGAACCTAAAATACGACTTAAAATGCAGGGAACTGGAGGACAGCATAGGACAAATGTGGTAGGAACAACTCTTTCTCAGCAGGTTCAACACAGAATAGCAGCTCAGAATGTCTTTTTTTTAAAAAAAGATGTCAGTCACCAGTGTAGTGAAACATCTGCAGTATACTGATAACATGTAATATTCAAATGGAACAAATGTGTGGAAATAAACATTTTTAATCCCCCTACATACTAAAAGGTCTGATATTAGGTGTTTTTCCTAAGTTAACACACAACTTCTTCCCCTTTCCTCTGGAGCCAGTATGAGGCTGTTCTCTTTAAATTGACATTTCTAAATGGCAAGTCCAAGGTTTTCTTCTTTTCTGGAATTTCTCCAACTCTATAATATTACAGGCTAATAAAAACAAATTCCACTTTCCCTAGTGCCATTTATGTTCTTGGGTATGAAGGGTAGAGAAAGTTTGATGTTCTAGGAGTTACATATAATTTATTCATAAGGAAGCCACCTTTTAATTTTTAGGTCACGTAAGTATAATAATTATTTTTCTAACAGTGGAAGATATATGTGGATGATAATGAAACACAAGTCAGTTGTGGAAGTTTCTATACATAACTGTTTTATGAGGAAATATAGGTAGTGTGTTAATAAATTAAAAATTTTGTTTAATTCACACGTCAAGTATAAAATTAAATTATCTAATTAATGGAGAATGATGTCAAAGTTTAGAACCCCAAACCCAGTGAGTTTGGAGCCTGAACCTCTTTCACATTTTTAAATAAAAAAGCATTGGAGGTATGTTGATATTTTCATGTGTAAGCTCAATATTGTTTCCCCTGGCTGTGGAAAGACATTAGACTCTGAGAATAGCTGAGAGAGATGAAGAGGGCACTTGGGATAATCTTGGAGTTTCTATGTGACCCAAGAGTTTAGGAATATAGTCTGTATAGATATAAATATTTTCTCTAAAGCATCTAAAATTACTCAATCTGTTTAGACTTATTGACAGAAATTGAATTCATTCATAATGTCTACGAAGCAAGTGTTTTCCTGACTTCATACTTTCACATAACAAGGGAGCCAAACCGATGTCCTTGACCAGTAAAAGGAGACGAGACAAAGGAAGAATACAGACGAGGATAGGAAATCTCATTTGCAATGATCCTTAAATATATCCCTTCCTTTCTAGTTCCTCTATCATTCCAGTTCAGGTTCTTACGTTACAGCCAGTGTAGTTAATAATAATGATGATAATGAAAATTTTAATGTCACCTAGTGAATACTTTATACATATTACCTCACTTAATCATCACAACCAACCTATAAGTAGGTAATATTTCTACGCCCACTTTGGAGACGGAGAAACAGGCTTGGGGTAGTTGAGTAACTTGCCTGGGTTCTCACAGTACATGCCAGAGCAGGAATTCCTCTTTGGGCCATTTGGCTCCCGAGCTCCAGTCTGTAACCATCAATGCTTCATGGTCTTCTAACTGAATGTCTTGCCTCTTGGCTGGCTTTAGATTGCTGTCAGATTTAATGTTCCTAAAATACTACTTAGAAACATTTTATTACTGTGCTCAAAAGCCTCCTTGGCTTCTTCCCAAACAGAGTCAAGTCCAAATTCTTTAGCTGGGCAGTACACTGTCTTCAGCACTCTTGCCAGCACCACCTCCTTCTCCTGGGGACTTCCACTCCTGGAAGGCTGATCTGCTCCCTGCTTTGATGATTCCCTCCCTCTCCTTTGTCCTGAGCTTAACAGGTGTTGTGCCTGTCTATGTACCTGTTTTGCAGTTTTTGGCCAGGGCCAGGTTTGAACCCAGCACTTCCGGTATGTGGGGCCGGTGCCCTACTCCTTTGAGCCACAGGCACCGCCCTATGTACCTTTTTGTATGCCACTTTCTCTGCCATGTATTCCTGCCCTTCTCCCCCCACCCCCCCAGTTATTTAACCTGGCATAGGACTTGCATTTGGCAGAGTGACCAGGACGTGATGGGATTCTAAGCAATGCCCAAAGACATGGGGATGTTTAGCCTGGAGGAGAGAAGACTCACAGACACCAAATCAACCCTGTTTAATTAAAAGACTGTCGTGTGGAAGAGGTTCAGAGTAGTTTTATTCAGCCTGAGGCTGCAACAGCAAAGACTGGTGGATGGAAGTAAATGGGAGACAGTATGTCCTTTCGTCTTCAGGGAGTTCTGATTTTTATGTTTTAGATCACTGAGGAATAGGCTGTCTTTACAGCAGTGATCAAACTATATTCTGTGTTGCACTGCTAGTCCACAAAGATCTTCCCGATGGGTCAAAAACAGATGGAACATTCAAATCTTTCTCTACAGGACATCTGCTCAGAGGACTTGATTCTGTTGGCTTTTATCTTTGTTAGTGACAGAAAGTGTCTGAACTAAGGTTATTAAATTTCAATATTCATGAATTGCGTGCACTTATTGGCTTACTGAGCAGTGGTAACATAACAAATGACATTGAGCAATGATAGCGTGTACTATTGTATATACTTATAGGTAGAGATGAGGGACTCACAGGCAAGTTGCTTCATTGTTTCGAGATTAATTTTTGTCTTTTTAAACTGTGATAATTTGATAATACTTATGATGAACGTATAACAAGGTGTAATTAAAGATTATTTATCATTGTAATCTAGTTAATTTGTGTATTGTTACATTAACATTATATAGTGGGGTATATTTGCATCATGAACATTTTACACCTATAATGTTCCCATTAACTAGACTTTAAAACCATATACTTAGCTCAAATATGTTATCCTTACCTCTATTGACATACCTGTGTCTTCATGTATAAAAACCCTAACTCTCTACCACTTCCAAATTGCTTTGTTTAATCAATGTCTTCATTAATATCATCACCAAGTGGCATCCTGTCCCCAAAAGAAGAAGGTGGGCTCTGGGGTCTTTTTGTGCCTCCCACGTATGCTTCTGGAAAAACATTTGATGGTATTTTTTATTTGTAATGAGAATTCAATTTAATGAAATGGGCCTTGCTTATGCTTCTTATTTTAACCTTTTATGCTGTTCAGACTTCTGCAATAAAACCTGGTGACCACTCACTGTTTCGAACTCATAACTGATATGCCGCATCACATTTTTCAGAATTTCTACAGTTTTTCTGCACCTGTAGAAGCTACAGCATGATGAGGAACTTCACCTGGTAAGGGTTTTTGCCAATCACCATGCTAGGAAGGGCTTCCTATGGAGCCAAAGAGTGGGAAATGTGGTTTCAAAAGAGAAGGAAAAGGAGATGTGTACCTTATTCCACAAAAAAAATCAATTTAATTTCTGTTGTTATTTTCAATTATCTTTTACAGACAGGCAAAGAGATCATAAGATCAGCTAGTACTGTGATAGAGTAGTTTCAAAAAGGAATAATTATGTATGCAGATGGCAGTAAGGTTTTCCAACAGGGTTTCATTTCCTACTATTATAGGCCTTATCTGAAAGAAACAGTATCTTTGTGATGAGCATGGGGAAATATTTCTCCAATACAAATCCAATTTATTGTGGCCAGCTGATTGGTGCTTGCAGACAGATCATTGAACATGATATTAATTATTCATTAAGATACTTGGAAGGACAGAATTTGCATTCTCATGCAGTCAAAGTTGATGAGGTTTTGCATCTGTGCTGCAGGGATAGCTTTCAATTCAATGCTAAAACTCAATACAATCTTAAAAAATTTGAAAAAGGCACCAATAATTTGAGCTTTCTCATATCTATAGAACATTTGTTTTATTGGATTCTCATGTTCTATTAAAAGTGTGTTGAAATATTCTTTTTATATCTAATCATATGGATATGGCTTTAAAAAATCTTAAGAACATTTCAAATAAAAGGTCATAATCACTATAATGGAGCTTAAAAAACTTGTGATTTGGAGAGCAAAATTGCAACTCATATCTTTATAAGAGACATTTATTATAGCACATCTTTCAGCATTTTGGTTCCTAGACAAGAAAATATTGGGACTGTAACCATTTTTAGTAGAAAGGCAAGTGTAATATTCCTGTACATAAGTAACATAGAGCACAAAAAAGACTTGTCTTAAATCAGGAATATGGTTGGAGATACGGTCTAACGGCAGGCCCTCAGGGTCTCATAAACAAGACTTGGTGTAAGATTCTGACTTGTGTCTGTAAACGCAAATGGATCCACAGAGAAGAGGCTACCACCACACCATCGATCTTTGCCTCAGGGATTGAAATGCAGTTCCAGCACCTGAGTGGAGGCGAGTGGGCAGCTAGGTGTGTCTGGCATCTTGGTGCTTCCCTGAGAGGGCAGCCATGGTTGATGGTACTGCCTGGGGTTTTTCTATCCCATATTCTGAAGTCTGTAAAGAAATTTCAGTCCCAAAGGCTGCGTATATTTTGAAAGGCGATACTTCTAGGAGAGGGTGTATGTATGTTGGGAAGTGTATTGATTAGGAGGCCCTTCTAAGTAACACCTGGACTCCTGGTGATGTAAACAATCAGGAGACATGTCCCACATCACTGAGAGCCCAGGGGCAGAGCAGGGTTCAGATATGGTGTTGACAGACTCACCAGTGGCATTAAGAACCTGGTTCTTTCTGTCTGTCTTCTCTGCGTCCTTCCATGGCTGTTTCCCATGTGAGTGCAAAATGATCACCAGTGGTGATCAGAGTATATACTTCCTTACTCAAAACCAGCAGGTGGCTGGGTGGCTCATACCTATAATCCTGGCACTCTGGGAATAGATTATACTTCTATTATCTGGGAGTGGCAGCAGACGCCTGTAGTTTCAGCTACTCAGGAGGCTGAGGCAAGAGGATCCCTTGAGTCCAAGAGTTTGAGGTTTCCATGAGCTATGACACCATGGAACTCTACCCAGGGTGTCAGAGTGACACTCTGTCTCAAAAAAGACAAAACAGATGTACAACAATAAACAACAACAACAACAACAAAATAAAACCATCAGGAAAAAGAGCTTTCCCTCAAGCATGGCATATATGTTCTTCCCTTTGGTATGATTGGGGCTTCTTAGGTCATGTGCCCATGTCAGAACCAATCATTTTTGGAAAATACTATGTGAAGTTTGAGTTACATTTATCAAGATTTCAGGAAATATGGTGGATACCTGGATAACGTGGAAGTTCTCTTAGGAAGGATAAAAAGGAGAGATGGATGTTGAGTAAGAAACAAAAATATCTTCTACTAAAAAAGAGGACAGCTCTTTTTTTGCTCTTGGAAAGCCCGTGTTGAGGGGGACCATTCATGCAGAGTCTTAACTTAGTCACTTGACTTTCTGTCTCCATTCCTCCTTTCTCCCTCTCAAACTTTAATAAACACCTATAATATAGACTGGTTTTGCTATGACAGCTTAATAATGATCTTTTTTGTGTGTCCTGTCCATTACAAATCTCTTCAGGTGTATTTTTCTTCTCTAAGTTACAGGTAGTGGAGGAAACATTTTTGATACACATTGCCCAGTGCTTCTCTAGAAAAGTTGTACTAATATGTGCATATACCAGCTCCATGTGAGTTTCTAATTTTCTATTCCTTAAATATCACTAAATTAGAAAATAGATTTTAAAATAATATGTTTTCTTGTTTTAAAAATTACATTTTTGAGACATATTAAATTAGCATAGATTTTAGAATGCCTTGTTTTACATATTATTTTTTAAAAATTAAATTCCATTTATTCTAATTGATTGAGATTTCATATTTTTAGATGTCCTTTGTTATATAGGCTTCTTGTGATTACCTAAGACCTTTGCCTGTTTTCAATTGGATAAGATTATTTTCTTGATTGGTTAATTGGGTGAATGGTCCCGGATTCTCACTTTGTCCTATATCCATTATGCACTTGTCCTGTGATTTTGGATTTCCTCCTACAAGCAGAAGTGATTGTGTGCCACTTTTGAGTCTGAGCGCTCATGGCCCCCCCCTTTTTTTTTCCCCAGCAACTGTACCATTTATTTTAGAATCACTTTACTAGTTATAGAAATAAAAATGGTTTCAGATAAGTTCCAGGCATGGGTGATTTAAAAACAAAATGAAACATTAAAGGAGCAAGAAAAGGTTCTTTTTTCTTTCTTTCTTTCTTTTAGTGTTAAGTTAGGCATGTTAATCAGTTTGATGAAAATAGTTCAGATTGTATATGAAACCAACACATTGTACCCCTTGATTGCACTAATGCACACAGCTATGATTTAATAATAAAAACAATGAAAAAAATAAATTTGAAATTAGTGGCAGAAAAGAAAAAGAAGAAAAAAATAATAAACACTAGTATATGTAAAAAAAAGAAATAATAATTTTTAAGCATAATTACCTTTGTGGTTATTTTCCAGAAAAGGAATAAAACTAACCTCATGGTCTTTTTTTTTTTTTTTGGAGACAGAGTCTCACTTTATTGCCCTCGGTAGAGTGCCATGGCATCACACAGCTCACAGCAACCTCTAACTCCTGGGCTTAGGCGATTCTCTTGCCTCAGCCTCCCGAGTAGCTGGGAGTACAGCCGCCTGCCACAACGCCCGGCTACTTTTTTGTTGCAGTTCCGCTGGGGCTGGGTTTGAACCCGCCACCCTCAGTATATGGGGCCGGTGCCTTACTGACTACACTTTCACTCTTATACCTCTGCCATCACTGAGAGCACACATTGGGTTTGCTGGAGGATGAGAGAAATGTGAAAGGGAGTGAAGGGCATTATAACCAACTGACATTAGCTGACTCCTAGTGGAGAATAGCAGAGCCCCCTTGTTAACCCCTAGCTGACTCTGGACTGTGAGCAGTAAATAATGATTGTTGTGGTGCTCTGAGGTTTTGTTTGTTTGTTGGGCACCGTTGTTACTGTGATCAATAACTGATGCAACTGTTATCCTTTTTTTGGTCCATTAGTTATAAATATGTCTCAGATCTTGCCTTATAATTTTGCTTATGATGTTTTAACTTATTAAAGTTTAAAAGGTTTATGTAACCAAATCTGCTTTTCCCCTTGTGACTTCTTCCATTGTTTTAATGTGTAGAAAATCCTTGTTAACTGAGAAGTCAAATCAACATGAACACATACTTTCTTATATTTTGTGTGTTCAGTTTTACATCTAAATTTTACGCATGTTTTAGTCATTCAGTTATGGCATCATCTGAGGATCTAGAACTTTGGTTTTAAAAAATTAATTTCCCAACTACTATTGAAATGATCTTTTCGTAATTCAATTAACACAACCTCCAGATATTTGGTTCTTAGATGTATATCCATATGTACTTTTAAAAAGTTTATTTTTTATTTTGATAGATTCAATGGGCACAAGCATATTTTGTTGCATGGATGAATTGTACAGCGGTGAAATCAGGGATTTTAGTGTACCTGTCACCTGAATAGTGTACATTGTACCCAATAGGAAATTTTTGATTCCTCACCTCCCTCTCAACCTCCCCCCCTTCATTCATTAAACCACTTCCTATGACTATATATATATATATATATATATATGTATATATATATATATATATGTATATATATATATATATATATACATTGTTTAGCTCTCACTTATAAATGAGAACATGTGGTATTGTTTATATTTCACTTAGGTTAGTTGTTGCAAAAGACATTATTTCATTCCTTTTTATGGCTGAGTAGTATTCCACAGTGTGTGTGTGTGTAAATGGTGTCAAAAAATGTATACACATTTTAAGAACGGAAAAGAAAACTGTATTAAAATTGTAATACTTAAGTCACATTTGACTTCTGTAATTACAACAGATGCAAGATATACAAGGTAACAAACATTATCAGTATATAGCATATTTAGTATTACAACTTTAATACAGATTTTTTTCTTTCATATAAGGTGTATACATTTTTTTGACACCTTCTGTGGGTATGTGTATATGTATATATTTTTTCTTTATCCACTCATCAGTTAATAGGCACTTAGGTTGATTTCGTATCTTTGTAATTGTGAATTGTGCTGCAATAAACACTTGGGTGCAGGTGTCCTTTTTATATAATGACTTATTTTTCTTTGGGCAGATACCTAGTAGTGGGATTGCTGGATTGAATGGTAGCTCTGCTTCTAGTTCTTTGAAGAAGCACCATACTGTGTTCCATAGATGTTGTACTAATTTACATTCTCACCACACAAGATGGATTAAAGACTTAAATGTAAGAACTGAATCCATAAACATTCTAGAAGAAAACTCTTTTAGCCATTGGCTTAGGGAAAGAATTTATGACTGAGACACCACAACAAATATAGCAACAACAAAAATAAAATGAGACTTAATTAAACTAAAAAGTTTCTGTATGGGGCAGCACTTGTGGCTTTAAGAAGTAGGGCACTGGCCCCCTATGCCAGAGGTGGCATGTTCAAACCCAGCCTCAGTGAAAAACTGCCTAAAAAAAAAAATTTCTTTACAGCAAAAGAAATAATCAGCAGAGTAAATAGACAACCTACGGAGTGGGAGAAAATATTCACAAATTATGTATTTGGCAAGGGACTAATATCCGGAATCTACAAGAACTTAGACAAATCAGCAAGAAACAACAAATAACTCCCTTAAAAAGTGGGCAGAAAATGTGAACAGATATTTTTTTCAAAAAAAGATGTATCAATGGTCAAATATTTGAAAAAATGCTCAACATCAGGGGAATGCACATTAAAACTGCAATGAGAGACCACCACACTTCTGTCAGAATAAACATTATTAAAAAGTCAAAAAATAGATGTTGGTACAGATCTGGTGAAAGAGAATGCTTAAACATTTACTTTTTAAAAATATTATTATAATGGCATTTTAGGTATTGTAATTTTATAGTATGTTCTAATATTTGTAAAGGTTAGACATCTCAAAAGCAAAGTTGAAAAAACATAAATAAACTTTAGGACCATTTTGGAACAACTTTTCTATTTCCTAACTCCGTTGCAATTTTGATGGGCATTGTATTAAACATACAAATTAATTTAGAAAGAGTTGTTATCTTTGTAATAATTAATTGTCTCATTCATGATCATGTCAGATTTTATCATTGAAGTCATTTATATGTTTTAGCATATTTTTATATGTCCTTAACACTTAAAAAACTTTTTTCCTGATATTTCTACCTGTTCTAGTTATGAGAATTTCTCCATTATTTCTGGAGTACTGTGAAATTAGATTTTTCCTTTTGTGTATTTGTCTCAAATCAAAGTATATTTTCAGAATTATTAATTTCAGTAGTCAGTTGATCTCATGATTTAACTGCTTTCTTCCTTTCAATAAGTAAGATCCACAAAAGTGGAAATGACCCAGAGAGGTCATCTCCTCTCCCTCCTGAGGAACGGTATTGGAGCAGAAGGTTGAAATGATAGTTGGAGGGGAGGTTGGTTAGTAGAAAAGACCTTTATGATGGTGGCAAAAGCAAGAGGCACTCTTTCTCTTCTGTCAGTTGTTAGTGGCATAGGACTCATGTCATCCTCTCTGAGGACACAGTATAGGAATGGTATCTCTGTAGCACTTTGTAAGAACCACAGTAATTTTAAGTCCAGGGATATAATTCCTAGTTTTCCCAGTGCTGTTCTATTTTGTGCCTATTGTCCTGGCATAATTGTAATTGGTGCCATCTTTCACTTTGAAAAGTGTTTCAGTCTCGATGATAAATTACACAATTCCCAACTCATACTGCACCTCGAAACAGTGACTGCAGTTACATTGTACCCCTAGGACTGGGAACTGAGATGAGGAGAAAAGGTGCTTAGCACTTTATGGAGTCTCTGTTGCTACAGGCACAAGACTCAGACTGCTAATTAGGGGTCACCCTGGTGAGCACTAGCCCCTTCTCCTGTTTACAGAGCTGTGTGTTCTGATGGAAATAGGAGTTGTAGAGGAGCATGCTTTTTGTTCGCTTTTGGAGCAAGCAATGAAGCCTTCTCGGAGCCCTGGGCTGTTACATTAGTCTAACTGCAAAAGAACCAGTGTTTAGTGCATTCTGGAGCATCAGTGAGATAAATCATTTCAAATCCAAATAACAAGCAAGGTTACTGCTGAGGAGGAAATGAGAGAGGAAATTTTGGAGAGCAACTGTGGGAAGCCTATACCCTTTCCGTGTTACTGAGAGATCGGTTGTTTGACATCACTGCTTGATCATCACACACTGGTTGTGGTTTTCATTCTGAAAGCCTTCTGCACAGGAGATCAGGGACAGAAGAGAAGACTCAGGGAAGCCTGGCTTGTGAAGAAGGTCTTGAATTAGGCTTGGCTGACACCCCCTCCTAAGCCACCAGCCTTTAGTTCTTTAGTCATGGTAACCAGCCTGCCATTGTAGGCTCCTGTGATTTAGTTAGATCATTTTCCTGAAACATCATTTCCCAGAGTGCTCTCTATAGAACTTTAGTTCTGAGGGGTGATAAGACCTGTATTAAAAAGTGGGTACATTTGGGCATCAGAATCATTATGTGTTAGTCTGCATATGTGTTTTCTCAGTTCCACTTGAGGTTTTTAGTAAAAGTCTCAGGACAGCTGCATCAGGAATGGGCTTTGAAGAATTAAATGGCCAAGAAAAAATTTTAGAGAAAGTGAGTGGAACTTGGAGAGCTGAGAGGGATCATATAGTGGAGATTTGAGGGACATGATGAAATAGACAGTTTCCCCCCTTTCTGGAGAGAACAGGCAAGCAGCTAAAGACAATACAACAGTCCCCCCATCTGAGGTTGAGCTTTCTATAGTTTCAGCTACCCATGGTCAACTGTGGTTGGAAATATTAATTGGAAAATCCCAGAAACAAATAATTCATATTTTAAACTGCACACCATTAGAGCAGCGTGATGAAGTCTTGTGCTGTTCCGCTCCCTCCCACTCAGGTGGTGAGTCCCCCTTTGTCCAGTGTGTCTACTGTAGGTGCCACCTACCCCTTAGTCACTTAGCAGGCATCTCGGTTATCAAATTGATGGTCTCGACATTGGTACCAGAGTGGTTGTGTTTGAGTAACCCTTATTGTACTTGAGAATGGTCCCAAAGCACAAGAGTCATGATGCTGGGCATTTGAGTGTTCCAATGAGAACCCATCAAGTGCCCCCTTTAAGTAAAAATGGTAAATGTTTTCAACTTACTAAGGAAAGAAAAAAATGGTATGCTGAGGTTGCTAAGGTCTATGGTAAGAACAAATCTTCTGTCTGTGAAATTCATGCTGGTTTTGCCATCACACCTCAGACTGCAAAAGTTATGGCCCCACTGAGTGCTAAGTGCTTTGTTAAGGCAGAAAGGGCATTAAAGTTGTGGCTGGAAGACATGAACAAAAACATGTTCCGACTGACGGCAGTCGGGTTCAGTCCTATCCGTAGTTTCAGGGATGTGAGAGGGATGGGTCTTGGAACATATCTCCAGGATAAAGGGGATTATTGTAGTTGGTCTAAGTATGGTGTAAAAGCCTAAAATAGGGGGGAAGCACAGTAGATACAAAAGAGAAGAGAGATGTCTGAAAATAATGAAATATTTAAGGCACACTCACAGAATGGCAACCGTGGTAGCTAAAATCGGAGACCTTCCCGTGTGCTGTGTGCTGTGCTGAGTAAGCATAGTACGTAGGTTGTCTCATTTTATCCTCCCAAGTACATCAGGTGGTTAAGTTTGCCTTTCATTGGTCAAGGAATAGAGATTTATAGAGGCGAGATTGTGGAAAAACCCCATGGCTAATAAGTGGTGGATCTTACTCTGAGTCTCTGCAGAGCACAAGAGACACTGTGGGATTAGTTGGAGAGAGACTTCTGTGGCCTGGAGAGAATCCACAGAGGAGATGATGGCCAGAAAGAGCAGGTGGCCACCTCCTTTCTGAATCTTATGGGCTAATAATACATTGGGGATGGTTGGTGGGTGGATTTGAGAAAATAAGTGGGCTTGGTTGATCAGGGAGGCAGCCTGAATGTGACAAAGAGAGGGTCACCAACTGGATACTTTGGGGGCTTTAAATAGCTTCCGTGCTATTAATATTATTTTTTTATATTATAAAAGTGATAAAATCACTTTCTCTTATCATCCGAAATGGGTGTCAAAATCCTATTAAAAATTTGAGGATGACTGAAGACTTGGTACTCGGGAGAAAAAACAATTTCTAGCTTTTGTAAAATAACTATTGAACATGTCAAGTATTTACTTTCCATTGCAGTTATAATGGTACTTCAGTATCTCCCATGGTTGGTTTGAGGGGGAGGGAAAAGCATTTGTATAATTTGAAAAAATAAATTATTATGCCAAATATTCTTCACAACAATTTTGAGTCAGTTTCTGAGCAGGTATATAGAGGCTGTTAAAATGTGAAATTATAGCTGAAAACCAATTTCAATATAAGCCTATGGAGATCCTATTACAATATAAAAATGAAATGTTGCTGATGTATGTTATACACATTAAACCCAGAAATAGACAGAAAGCAATATAAAATGTCTCATGCTTATATAATATTTTGGTTCAGACATTCCTGCATTGATTGAGGAGCTTTCTCTAAAAGGAAGCTGACACAGCATCCTTACCTCAAATTGTAGCTGTTATCATACTGCAGATGATGCTTTATTTAAATGGATTATGCTTTAAGTCACCTGGGTAAATTTCAAAGAACCTGAATTCAAGCTATGGGGCCATAACTACACACCTCAAGGATATTAACCACAAAATTTAGGCCATCAGGATGTTTAGTACACTAGTGGTTCTCAATCCTGGCTGTATATTAGAATTACCTGGGAAGCTTTAAAAGAGACCTATGTCTGGGGTCTTCTCCTAGAAAGTCTAATTTAATCTGTGCGCTGGTGGTTCATAGGCAGCAGTATTCCAATGTGCAATGCTGATTTACAGAAAGGCAAATAGCTGGATTCAGCAGGGTCTGCCATGGGTGCCACCCCCAAAATTGAAGAAGGGGCCCTGCCAACTACGAGCTGAAATTGCATGCAAATATACAGTAACTTATGCCAGTTTCTCTCTTACCCCAGCTGCTATTATCATTTTGGAAATTTGACAGAGGAAATCCTGAGGGATATTAGTGCAGAGGTGGGAGCATTTAAGGTGTATCTAGGGCAGCTTGGATTTCTGGCTGCATGCACATTGATTTTAATTATTACTGAGGAAGACATTTAATAGTCACACTAAATCCATTACTTAACTCCGGGTGGATAACTTAACTCTGTTCAGTTATCCACCTCATCTCCAGGTTTAAACAGGGATCTTGATTGATTAGGCTTTAAGCCAATCAAATTATGACATTCCCTTGGGAACTACAGTTGGTCTGAGAGTGAGCTTAAAATCTAAGTTTGCCAAATTGAAAGATACTTTTGTTGCTTCTCTGCCTCCTCATAACCAGTATTAACAAGCAAACACACAACTCTCAGTATCAATCAATGTTATCTTAAAACCCTGAAGGGACTCAGAAGAAAGTTATACCTAGGAAGACAAAGTAGAGAGGGAAAGACTCTGGATCCTCGCTGGCATCCCTGGGTTGTTGTCCATGGATACAGAGAACCTACTCTGTCACTGGATATATTAGACTAACATTATTTCTTCTTGTAAGCTGTTTTAAATAAGGGATTTATGTTATTTATAGCTAAAGCATCCTAATTTGTGTAATTCCAGGGCATAATGATATCTACCAGCAAATGTCCTCTGTGGTTAGAGTGTACGTGAAAAGTTAAGGGGAGACATGGGAAGATACAAAGCAGAGGACGAAATTGGGGTTTTCAGACAGCCAAGCTTGTCAAGGAAGGGAATAATCAGAGTTAAAGCTCTCTTTCTCTGGAGTCCTTTTGCAATTAAAATTTGTTTGTGGCCTTTTTATTTATGTTTTATCTCAGGTGGATTGTATGTTTGTGCAGGTGCTCATGTTAAACAAGAGGGCAATATCTGATATCAGTAAATAATAAAGCATAAAAAATCTTCCTAGTTCCTACTCTTACAAAATATAACTCGTTTAAATTATTAGAGAAGGAAGGAAAGACTATCATAGTTCCAGTTTTTTTGTATTTAACTCAATTGTAGAAAGTCTGATGGCTACATGTAGAGTATCAGATACTGCAGAATGTAACAATTGTATGTAAGAGATAATGTTAAAATTATGATGGGCATTACCTATTATCTGGGTTTTGTGGAATAATTAACTATAATAAAGTTAATGTTTTTATGTGCAGAAAAATAAAACCACTCTTAAAGTAGTCTTATAAGACTCTTATGTTTGTCTTCTCCTCAAATTCTGAATAACAGTGTTTTCATCATGTATTTTTAAGAATAATAAATAATTAATGAATTATTTCAGATGCGTGGAAAGGAGAACATTTAAGTTGGAGTTAGCAATCCCATCCTGACACTAACTCAAAGATCTTAGAGCAAGGAAATGTAAAGTTAGGGATTTGAACATTATCTCTAATGTTCTTTGAGCACAAAACTATAAGATCTAAGAGTATACTTATGAATTTTATTTATTGAATTATATTTGCTACTCAGTGCTTTCTGATTAAACATTACTTTCTAACACATTTAGTTTCTATATGTAACTCAGAAACTTCAAACTGAAATTTCAAAACATTTTCTTTGGTATTTGGGATTGTCAATTTTGGGGTATTAGGGCCAATGATTGGTTTCTATTTCCATCTTTACTTTTCTGAATCAAACCTAGTTTCTTCCCACAATGGCCTTCTGTCTGGCTATTGCCTCTTGAAATGACATTAGTCTGTACAAAATTAATAGGTAGCATCCATGCTCACATCCAGCTCTGGGCACAGACTCATGAAATAAGTAATGTAGTTAGAAAATATTAAGTAAAGGAGGAGGTTCAGGTGAAGTTAAAGGAATTTTGCTCACTTTCAGCCCGAGAATCTTGAATCTTAATAGTCATACAGAGTCTATCTAGGTAGATAACAATATCCAAAGGGGCTTATTAACTTGGGGATTTAAAAGACTTTTGTCACTTTCACAAATCCTTTGGAGGTTATAGTTTGAAATGAAAATGGTGTGTGATTTACTACATGTACACATTCACAGAACGAAGTCTGAAGGGATACTGTGTGTCTAGATGTTAGTCATCTATTTTTCTGATTAAGACTGGGGTTCCCAGGTGGCACCTGTGTCTCAGTGAGTAGGGTGCTGGCCTCATATACTAAGGGTGGTGGGTTCAAACCCATCCCCGCCCGAACTGCAAGAAAAAAATAGCTGGGCATTGTGGTGGGCACCTGTAGTCCCAGCTACTCGGGAGGCTGAGGCAAGAGAATCGCCTAAGCCCAGGAGTTGGAGGTTGCTGTGAGCTGTGTGATGCCATGGCACTCTACTGAGGGTAGAGACTAAAGTGAGACTGTCTCTACCTAACAAAAAAAAAAAAAAAAAAAAAGACTGGGGTTCCCTAGCCCGTATGGTGACAGCAATAATCTCACAACTCATCTGTGATTATACCTTTTTCTGTGTCTCCCACATTGATCTATCCCAATGGCTCAGTTGCTATATCATTCATTCGTTCATTCATTTTCTTTCTTTCTTTCTTCCAAACAGTTAGTGAGTACCTATTATATGCCAGCACAGTGCCTGACATATAATAGGTAGTAAGATAAACAAAATAGCTCCCTGTCTGGTAGGAGGAAACAAACACAAAAACAAAAATTTTTTAAAGAATGTAATAATTTCCACATAAAAGGAAACTGATTCCTAAAATATCTAATGTGGGTAAGATAAGACCTGGCAAGAGATGACATTGTAATGACTTCTAAATAAGTGAAGTAAAAAAAAAAAAATCCTCCTACATCTTTTTAGCATACAAAAGGCATGTACTAGTGTGTGCATGGTAGAAACCAAAATAGTATATCAGAGATTGACCACAATAGACTTCCTCCAGTGCTAGCTTCCACTTCATCCCCAGCTATGTGCAACTTTGCAGGATGGCCCTGGGAGGTCGGAAAGTATAATTAAAGTCTCAACTAGGATACCTTAGGAAGTCGATTTGCTTTGTGGTTACATGTGATAACTTTGTGTGAGCACTAATGTATTTCTTACTTGTAAGATCTCTAGAAAACACTCCCTTTCTAACACTTTCATCTTGCTTCTACCCCTTCCCCTATGAACATCTCCAAAATCACCAAGTAAGCAAGCAACCAAAATCTACAACCTTTCTTCAGTCTAGGAAAAAAAACAAACCAAAAACTTTTTACAGAAGATTTATCTGAGAATTGGTTCTTCTGTAGAGCAATTGATGGCTCTTGTATTGACAACTCTTATTCACTTTTAAGCATATGGCCTTTATGGTAGAGTTGGCCAGTTATTTAAATATTGACCAATACAGAGTCTAATCATGTAACAGATGCACAGATGGTGCTGGAATAAACACACTAGTGGACCCTGAAGTTAACTTCCATCATTCTCCATTGCATTTTAATTTATTCTGTGGCTTAATGGAAAATGGATTTGATTAGAGTAGAAATCTGCTAGGCAGTTTGCAGGTTGCTTCATCTATCTGGTAACCTCTTGTGGGTACGTGTGTTGTCTCATTAGTTTTACATTTTAAAGTCTTGTCTTTGACTAATACTTTAGAAAACATGGAACTATTCAATGCCACCTAATTGAATAAAATAATAATTTGTTTTATCAAGAGATTTAGATATATTTTAGGCAAGCATATAAAATTTTGTACAGTGATAGATTGCTAAAATATGTATATTTTACTGTATACTATGTTTAAGTATAAAAATAAAAAAATATTGTATCTAGGATTTAAGTACTTGTGGTTCTGGATTTTCATTACTAGTTGTGTGGCAAACTCACTTCCCATATCTGGCATCCTGTTCCTCCTCTGTAAAATAAGAGTTGCACTAAATCAGAGTGGTTTTCTGCCAAAAAGTTTAAAAGTAGTCTTTAACCAAAATTGCATGGGGAAATAAATTATATAAGAGATATATAATTGGAGCTGTGGTTGAAGCAAGATGGTGCAAGAATCTAGGCTCTATAACCCAATTATAGCACAAGAAGATGGGGAAAGGGGTAAGGGAGGGAAAGGGAGAGGAAGGGTGGATGGACAGAGGGTAAATGGTGGGATCACACTTATGGTGCATCTTAGAAGGCACAGGTGGAACCTACTAAATGCAGAACACAAATGTTTCACACAATAAACAAGAAAATCCCATGAAGGTTATTTCGAACAGTTGGATGAAAATATTTTAGATTGTATATGAAGCCTGCACACTGTGCCCCATGATTGTACTAATGTACACAGCTATGATTTAATAAAAAATAAAAATTTAAAAATAAAATAAAATAAAATAAAGTTCAATGTAAGTTTAATAGTTGATTTGTTCCCTAACCCACGTAAAATTTATTCTAACACAATTACAGTCGTTACACAAACTCTTCTCCACCATTTATTACCATCATAATAATGATACTTAAGTGTTATAAACAATAAATAGAAATTGCAAAGAAAAAAAAAAGAATCTACGATCAGAAATGCGGTTGCAACCCAAGAAACACTGTAGCAGCCTCCAGGGGGCAGTGGTTTCTTCCCTGTATTGATGATAAAAATCTGCAATATAAAACAATGTGATGTGTGGAGTATGAATGATAATCAGGGACCTAGATGTAAAAAAGTTCTGTCTATGCAGTGATGGCAAAATAAATCTGTGCTTGTTCTAAGTTGAATTTTTAGATGGGTCATTTAGTATTCAGCATTCTGTAACCTTCAAACTATGAAATTTTGTCTCTAATCCTCCCAGGTATAGGAAGACATCTCATGAGAATACAATATTCACTGAAATAATCATTTATTTCTCACATGATGACAATCTTGAAAAAAGTCTGTATGGTTAGAAGTTGGCATATTGTAGTTTTGAGCAGAGCCTCCAAAGTAATTCCACATCTGGGTGATTTCATTAACCACTTGTGGTGACTTTCCTGATCTAGATTTTTTACCAGACTGGGAGGTACTCAACCCTTCAGCATTTATTTAGTGTTTGCCATATGCCAGGCATATGCTCAGTGCGAGAGAGAAAACTCTTTGTTTTTGCGAAGTTAGGTGTAGAGTGGGAATCTGCTATTGAAATTCACAATTCTGTGTACTGTGACATCTAATGAGGCCTGATCAGGATGCTACTGGAGGGTGGAGATGCAAACCAACACAGATTGGTGGAGGCCTTGGGGAAGTCTTCCTTGAGGAGATGATGCCTGTGTAAGCTGAGGAGGAGGATGGAAGGAGGAAGACAAGGCTTCTAGGCAGGAAAAACAGCATGTGGGGAAGCCTTGAGGCAAGAAACAGTAAAAAGAGTTGAGGGTCTCCAAGTACTCTGTCGTGGTCTAGAGAATCAATTGTGTGTGTAGCTGGGAACAAGGCTGAAGAGCTGGGCAGAGCTTCCCTCCTATGCCATGATCTGGGGGTTGAACTTTATTCTAAAGGCCATGGAAACTCTCTAATGGAGTGCAAGCAGGGAAAAAACCACATATAGAGGTATGTGTTAGGAAGCTCTGTCAACAGTATGGATTGCTGTGCTGTGGTGTGATGGGGAGAGACTAGGGAAGAATGAACCTAGAGGGCTGGATATCAGTGCAGTACCTGTCCGGCCAAGAAGTGATCAGTTTCAGACAGATGCCTTTTAATTATTGTTGAGCGGTCATTTCATTTCTCAGTAAGTCCTGTTTGTCATGGTTAAGTTTCTTCATGTTTTGTATATGCTTACATTACACTAGAGATTTTTGCACTGGTATTAACTAGGCAAGATTGGTCTGAATTTGCAAAGTTTCTTTCTTTTCTATGCTTTGAAAGAGTGAAATATTGGTATACTTTTTTGACCTAGTTTTCTTGGGGGCAGGAGAGTTAGGTCAAATTGTTCTTTGACTCCAGAAGAGAAAGATGATATATCTATACTCATTTAAAAATATGAATGCTTTCAATGCCAATAATTTATAACTTCTTTGGAAATATTCATTTTGTCTGGAAATTCAAAGTTAATTTTATAGGTTTTTACAAAGTACTCATAATTCTTTTTAATTAATTCATTATACATATGAGATTTCTTTCCTCTTTAGTCTCATTGTTATTATTTGTGTTTGTACATTATCCTTTTAATTTACTTTTCACCCTAAGAATTACTTTTTGGTCTTACTGATTGATTCTTATTTCTTTCTTCTATTTTATAATGTATTAATTTCTGATATTTACCTTAGGTAAATTGTTCTTTCTGCTTTCCTTAGCATTCTAAGGCTTTCAATATTATTATTTTCTAATTAATTTGTAACTTTGGGGCCATAATGAAATCATGACCTAAATTGTTAAAGAATGAATTATAACATTTTCAGGTGGTTAGTTTTATTACTCATGTCTACTTTTATTGCCTTATAATCAAAGAGCATGGTCATTATGATTGTGACCATATTTTTTTTTAGGTTTTATTTGTGCCTAATATATGTTCAAGTTTTGTAAATGATATTTGTAAGTATTTGAAAACAGATATATATTCTTCTTCAGGGTAGAGAGTTATAAAAATGATAATATAATAAATTAGATTCCAGATTCTTTATATTCTCATTTATGTTTTGAATATTTAACCTGTTTGGGGTTAAGAGAAATAAATTCTCCTCTATTTGGAGAATTTTCCTTAAATTTCCTGCACTGTAAGCTTTATGTGCTCTTATTTTACAATAATTGGAATATAAAACATAATATTAGGTATATATTAGCAGGTGGCTCAGATAGGCAGGCAGTCCTGGTGCCCTCCCTGCCCCCCATGAGAGTGGTGCAGGACCTACAGGAGAGAGATCTCAGACCTGGACTGGGGTGGTGAGGAAGCCCTCCCAGACATATCCCATGGGAAAGTGTGGAGGGGTGCTGAGGAACAGGGATCTGTGAGCAAGCCCATCCCTGCTGGAGAACTGCCATATTGGATAAGCCTATCATATTCCGAGGGAAATAGCCTAGCTCCTGGCCAAGTATCTTCTATCTTTGGGAAACATTTAACTCACAAGAACTCATTCAGACTTTAGGTGAAGGGATAGAAAAAATATTCCATGCAAGTGGAAATCAAAAGAAATCAAGTGTAGCCATTGTCATGTCTGATAGCATAGATGTCACAACAATAATAAAGACAAAAACAATCCTAAATATTTATACAGCTAACATAGGTGTAACCAGATTGAAAAAAACAAACCCTGCTAGAGCTAAACACAGTGAAGTCCTTGGCTATTATAATGCCAAGGACATTAGCACCCCACTAACAGAACTGGACAGATCCTCTAAGCAGAAAATAAAAATAAAGAAACACTACTCTAGGCAAAGAATTTATGAAGAAGACCCCAAAGATAATCATACCAATAACCAAAATTAAAAAATGGGACTTGATAACTTAAAAAGCTCTGCACAGCCAAGCAAACAATCAATAGAGCAAAGAAATAACCTACAGAACGGGAGAAAATATTTACATGCTGTACTTCCAACAAAGGGCTAATACCCAGAATCTATGAAGAACTCAAACAAATCAGCAAGAAAAAATATCAGACAACTCTCACTAACAAGTGGGAAAAAGACATGAATAGAAGCTTTTCAAAAGAAGATAGACTAATGGCCAATAAACATATAAAAAGTTACCTGTCAGCACTTGTGCACACATGGAAGTTACTCTCAATAGGAATCAGCAGGTGGGAAGGAGAAGGAAGGACTGAAATTATAATTAATGGATACAGTGTGCACTATCTGGCTGGTGGGTACACTTATGACTTTGACTTAAATTTTAGAAAAGCAATTCATGTAACTAAAACATTTGTGCCTCCATAATATTCTAGAAAAAAAAATTAAAATGGGTGGGTACTTTTGGGACGGCCCTTGTTCATATATATGTTATGTTCATATTATTTATGTATGTTATATTACATATGTAACATGTTTCAATTCTATCATTTTACATCTTTTTTTTAATTTTATTTTTATTTTTTTTGTTGCTGTTGCAGTTTGGCCGGGGCCAGGTCTGAACTTGCCATCCTTGGTATACGGGGCCGGCACCCCACTCACTGAGCCACAGGCACCACCCATTTATGTCTTATTTTTGTAATGCCATTGTTGTTTCTGTCTTTGGTGGTATGGCTATGTCTTCTTTATTTGGGTTACATTGCTCCCCTTGTAGTGATATTTTGAAGGATTTATAATCTGTTTTTAATTTCTTTAGTAGCTGCTTTCATGAGCATAAACATGTTTTAAAGTTAACTCTACTGACTGACCCCTTGCTATGAAATAAGGGGAAATTAGTGCTCTTATTTCTCCTTCTACCACCATTCTCTCACTACCTTACTTTTTAATTTGTTTATTTTTAAAGTTTACAACACTTATATTAAGTGTCATGAAATCTAATGTCTTCATTGTTCACCATCAGTCCTTAAATACCACAGCTTCCTCATTTCTATTCTTTATTTTGGTTCATCCTTTGGCTGGCTGAGGTTCACTCTTTATCAATTTTTCTCATAAAGAATTATGGTTGTTATATTCTGACACTTTGCATGTTTTCACAATGCATGTCGAATGACTATATTCATGAATGGTAACTGGTTTGAAATTACTGGGGCATGGTTCTTTCTCCCCAAGACTCTCTCAATATTACTCTGGTGTTTTGTGGATGTATTATGCTTACCCTGGTGTTTCTATTTTCATTATTGCTTCCTTCCTCAAAAAACCATTACTACTACAGGTAAACTCCATAGTTGTTTATGTATTATGGTCCTCTGAAGGGCCACAAACCATTGTAATACCTAGTATTTTTCATCTCCCCCCCAAACCAATTTTTTTCTCCTTGGAGGTGATATCTTCCCTTTTGAGAATAAATGTACTCATTTGATTCTGCTTATCCTCCTGTGACCTTACTATTTCAGTGTGGATAGAGTTTTGTTTTCTGGAAATTTTCTTGATTTCATGGTGTATTTTTTTGCTATTGCAGATTTAGAGCTTTCTTTTATTCCTCTGCCAAATTTTATTATATTTTGAAAATTTTAGCAAGTTCATTTATTCCATTCTCTTATTGAGAAATAACAATCATGCATGTGTCAGGTAACTGCTTCTATCTTCCACATCTCTGATCTTCCCTTTAGCCTCTTCTTTTTTTTTTTACATTTTATTGTTTGTCTTAAAATGTTTTCTTTTTTGCTGTTTTTAATGTTTTCATGGTTTAGTAGTTTTATTATATTCTATCTCATATTTCATAGCATTAATGTTACAATCATCCTTCAGCCTGTGTGGTAATCTTTCCCTCTCCCCATCCCCACATGAGCAGATTGCCAGCTAGGAGATCCATGTGAACTCACAGCACAGCTCCATGGCTCACAAGTCTTTTGTTTGGTGATTTCATACTAATTTATCTTGCTTAGTTGGACTTAGTAGGCAGGTGCAGAGCTAATTGCTTTTTCTGGTCTTGCCTCAACCTTGCCATACCTCAGGTTGTTTTCAGCATAGGAATCTTAACTGGAGAACATGAAGATTAAAACAAGATTAAAACATGATTCAACCCTTGTTCTCTGTTCATCAACGTGTAACTATCCCCCTTTAACTCCCCCTGTTCCCTAGGATGGTCTGTGCTTCACATGGCCTCATATAGTCCTCATCCTCATCCTTCTAGGTAAAGTTGGGATCCTTGGGTCCCTCTAACTTATTCTAAGAGAAATCTGTCTTCTTATACCAAGGAGGTATTAATTATTTTTCACTATCTCTAGTGGGTTTGGGTCTAATTTTTACTATTTTTTGATGACATTATTCACAGGCTGTGATTGGGCATCCATTTCCTATTTTTCATTTTAGCTGGAGTTTTCCCCTTTTAATTTTTTTTGGATTGTATCTATGAGTTTCAGGGAAAAGAGAAGAGTGAACACACTCTTAGTTCTCATCTTGACTGGAAATTCTAAGCTCATGGTTAAGTATCTCTGCAAATAGCAACAGTTTTTATTCCCTGCCTAGAGTTGTGACTAGAATCAGAAAACAGGCTACTAGTTATAAAATATATCACACCTATTTAGGGATTTGAAATTGTTAAAATAAAACTGTTCTATTACAAAGAAAATAATTGGGTAATAATTGAAACGGGAGTGTGAGAAGGATACAAAAGGACAGAGAAAAGAGGTAGGAAAATTCTATCAGGTTTTTGTGACAAGATGGTTTTTGTCATAACAATCAATGAAATTAACTCTAAGCTTCTTGGAATCCAAGGCTGGGGAAGAAAATCACAATGGCTGATTTGGCTTTAATTGCTTAATTAAGGAAAGCATATTATCCAACAGAGATTAATCATCTTTCTGACTCTAAAACTTCATCAGGAGGATTTGTTAAGTGAATATCTGAATGATCTTTATATGTTTTTTATAGCAGGAAGGTAAATCCTTCTCTGGTTTGGAGGAGAGGAACTGGGGCCTAGTATTCAGGTGGTCCCCTTAGCGAATGTAGACATTGCCTCTGCCCTCTGAGTGGACTTCACTGTTACTGGATCTGAGTAGGCCTCCTGTATTTTCCACCTGGATGCATCTTTGCCAGTCTTGATTTCTGATGTTTAATGAATCTCCCTGAGTTTGTTTTTCTCCTGGTTTCTAAACTTTCTCCTTATTTCAGATAATGACAACTTCCTGGACCTGTCTCTGCCTGGTGACCCTTAGCTTGAGCCTTTTGGTTAAAGTGCTGCTTGATGCCCCAGCATGTCACTGAGTCTCCTTCACCTAGAAGAGCAAAGGGCCAGGTCAGTCTCTCAGTGAAAGGTGGACACAATTTTGGTGGCTTAATGGCTTCCAAAAAAGAGCATCATTCAAATCTCCTATCAGAACTGGAGTATTATTTACTTCCCCAGCTACTAAGTGTCCTGATGGAAAGACCTCAGCTGTCAGCTTCCTATCACCTTAGCTAAAATCCATGCCCCTTCCCTGGGCTGCCTACATCCAATGACTGATCTTCATGGTGATATAAAAGGCTTTTGTCTCTACTCAGGACAGTGCTGAAGGGCCCCCATAGGATTCAAAATTCCCTACAGGATTAGTGGAGGCACCTAAACTAGCTTTATTCTTCTTTCCCCCCAAATGCTCACTAACAACTCTCTTGTCTACTAATTCCCTTAAAGGAGTCTGCCTTAATAGGCAACAGCTTCTTAAAGCCAGACCAGGCTGATCCTCTGCATCATAAAATTGGCCCCCACACTGCAGTTTTTTTTTTTTTTTTTGTAGAGACAGAGTCTCACTTTATCGCACTGGATACAGTGCCATGGCATCACACTGCTCACAGCAACCTCCAGTTCCTGGGCTTAGGTGATTCTTTTGCCTCAGCCTCCCGAGTAGCTGGGACCACAGGGGCCCGCATCAATGCCCAGCTAGTTGTTTGGCCAGGGCCGGGTTTGAACCCACCACCCTTGGTATATGGGGCTGGCGCTCTACTCACTGAGCCACAGGCACCGCCCCACACTGCAGTTTTAACTTATGAGAAATGTAGGGCCAGGAAGGAAACACAGGGCCTTAAAAAAGGATTGGAATCCCCGAATAAAAGGGGATGGATTAAAGGGATAGGAAAGAAGTAAAGAAGAGACAGAGCATATTGGTGTAGCTACATTGTCCTCAAGATTCAAGTTTTGGGGCTTAGACATAGATGGAACATCTGAAAATCACCCTTCACATTTTCCCAACTTCATCTGTGCTACCAAAAGAGGGAACGTTGGAAATCTGAAAGATTTCCTAATCTCACATCCTTTAGAATGCTTCTACTTACCTGCCCATTTGATTCTTGCAAGTTTCTATCTGAAGTGGTACCATTTTCATCTCACAGAGAGAAAGAAACACACACAGAGTTTAGGTGACTGTCCAAGGCCACCCAGCAAAGCCCACTGCTGCAGGGCCTGGCTAGTGCTTTTTCCACCTGTGGCTCCTTCTCTTACATGGTGTGGCTCATGAGAGCCAACCTTGGCACTTCCTCCATTTAAAATACAGTACAATCTTTAAAGTCAGAGTTGCTTGTTTCCTGGCGTTGTTTACACAACTTGAGTACAACACTCGGGGGTGTCTGGCTTGCATGGAAGCACTGCACAAATAATGGAAAGCAACTTAAAGTCAGAAAAACTTGGATCCTCTCAGCTGCCACCTCCTGTTCTCTCTACAGGTGCAAATTCTACTCAGCAAACTCCTTTAGTGCACTAAGTTGGAGCTTATTTATTTTTAAAGTAAAAAAAAAAAGGCTTTCTGAAATTTTGCTTGAGGTCTCGGAGCTTCCTGCTGTGCCACTGTGCACCTGCAGTGTTGGTGTATAAATGCACGGGGCCTGTTTCCTGAAGTTTCATGGGGCTTCCATTAGCTTTATTTTCCTTATGTGAGTCTAAGCATCACTGAGCAGATGAAAATCAGTTCCTGGAAGACCATATTATAGAGAGTTTTGGCTTAGCTGGCAAGGGATATTCTACTGTGATTCTTGCTACTGAATATTTTAAAACAGAAATAGTTCAAGAAACTGGAGAAAATCTCCCCCTCTCTTGGCCTGACTCCTATTTCTTATTCATTTAGATCTGTACTCAACATGTCCTTACTGTCAGCAGTTTGTGTTGCTCTGGGTGGTGGTGGAATCTTGGGATTAGGGTGCATTCCCTTTTGCCTCTTTCATGAACTCTATGGTGGAATTTTTATCAAATGTAAGTAAAATAAAGAAAATCTCTAAGAATACTAATACCAGAAAAAATAGAGATATTTCTCCCTCTTCCCCACTTGAAAGGCCTGGGATAGCCCCCATCTCATGCACCAGCTGGGCTGGGTGGCCATCCCCTCCCTCTAAGCCTGATTTAGCAGTGAGTTTTGTAAGGCTGTTCTGGTGCCCAAGAAGTCCTCTTAAAACAAAACAGATAAAGGCTTATCCTTTCCTCTTTTTTTTTCCTTCTTCCTCTCCTTTTGGTGTTTTCTTTCTCATAAGAGGTACATGGGTCCCCCATTCCAGATTTTGTTTTGTGAAGGAGTGTTGGGGGTGATAGGGACGCTTTGGGAGAAATAAACATGTTGAAGAGGATTAAAATGACGTATCTACTCTGACATCTCACATCACAATGGGGAATTCTTAGTATCACCGCCGCGGAGTGGAGCTGTGGGTGATGGCTCAGGAAATTGGGCAAGAGCCATGTAAATAGAAAATGACTTCATTTACTTTTCTTTTTCACAGATATATATTTTCTTACTTTTGCATTTTATAATTAAGAACAGGACAAAAAGCTCTTCTATGCAATTGAATAATTTTAGTGAGAGGGATAAAGAGACAGCTGGGTGGGGTGGCGGCAGGAGGTTGAAGGAGACACACAGGGTGTTCAGTCACGTGGCAGTTTAGAGGTTCCCATTAAAACTGTCAGGACTACACTGCAGTGGACGAGAGGAGGTAGTTGAGGGTATTAACCAGAACTAGACCTCTAGGTACTGGCTCCATGGGCTAGAACAAAATTAGGTGAAGATCAGATCGGGGCAATCATTTCCACCCTTGCTGTCTGTATGTCATTTAAACCTCAGCTATGGCCAACCTCAACTTCTGAATGTTAGCTGGTTTGTTCTCACTAACTCGGCTTAATTTTACTGAGGGCTATTTCCCCTCTCTGGCAAGGTCATCTTCTGCCCACACTTGCACTGTTAGCAGGGAGGCCCGAGGCAGGGACCAGCATCTTTCTGACTGGCCAGATCTACTAAATCAACTGTGATAGTGAAAGGAGTTCCAGGTGATTCTTCTAGATCCTTCCTTCCTTGCATATCCACAAAAGCTAATATATATGCAACATTTTTACAACATGCAATTTCCATTGGTATATTATGAAATGTTTTGCAGTACAAAGTATTTGTGTATTTGAGTGTGTGTTGATTTTCTGAGTCTGATGGGTGTACCTTACAAAGAGATCCCAGAGTTAAGATAACCAGGAAAAGACAGCAGTAAAATAAACCTTCTCAAAAAATCTCCTTAGGAGGTAGGAAAGAACAGTGTGGTAGATACAGATATGTGCCGCCTTTCAGATAAGGACATGTGACTCTGGGGAGTGCGGCCAGCAACGCAGCTTCCCGCTGTCAGCTGCTTCCAGATCTGCCTCAGCTCAGGAGAGCCCCTGGGCCAGGTTTCTCCCTTTTCTGGAATGGTCTGTATGCAGTACCTGAGTGGGGTGGAAGGATAAAACTGGTTGTTCCTGAGCCTCCTGCCAGCTTCCTGAACACCTGGTGAGCTTGTATTATAGTTTGGTTGCTTCCTGATTCCTCAGTCCTGCTGCAGCGCCATCCTTTCACTTGTTGACCCTTAACAAATAAGGGCCTTGTATCCCAAACTCCATCTGGTCGTCTGCTTGTGGAGAACCAGCCTGTGACAGCTGGTGCCTGTTTCTGGGGAAGCAGGCAGTAAGATGGGGATTGGATGGTTCCTGGCCTCTGCTGATGCTCAGGACTCCATCACGGGCTGTTGAAGGGTAATCAGCATGGAGGGACAAGGTTCTCAGTTGTGAGAACTTTTGCCAGTGGTGTGTGGGTGGAAGGGACACCAGTGTGTGTGTCAGGTGTTTGAGATGGGGGGAGGAAATAGGAGCTCTGATAGGTTCGGATGGCTATGAATGTTTACTGGGGATGCTACAGAAAGATAACTGATGCCTGAGGGGAGGTGAAAGTGTAGTTGGGCTGTCACGTCCTGTGGGGAAGAGTGGAGAAACCCAAGGAATCAAACCCACGGTTTAGAAGTCAGTGTGGTTAAATTTCAAAGACTAAACACCCATGCATGGCAGGCCTTTTATGCTAAGGTCAGGCCCCGGCCAGGAAAAGGTGAGACTATGGCACATTGTATGGGACTTCTGTGTGGAAGTCCTTGAATATTTTTTCTCCCCAGACTTGTAAAACATTCCCAACCACCTCCACCCTCTTCATGCTGCAAAAAGGAACAGAGGCCTCTTATCTGAAAGGCAGCTTGTGTCCCCCACCACCACCAGACCTGCCACACCTCCCCTGCTGGCCACAGTCCTGTAAGTGGGGTTAGGACCAGCGTAATGCCGCCAGAGAGAGCAGTCTAATCCCGCCACTGAGCCCTTCCTCTCACAGGCATTGATGTCACACTTTTTCTTCCTGAAAATGCATTCTATGAAAGGAAGGGTAGCTTAAGGCCAGCACAGCATCAGTTTTCTCTTTTTTTTTTCTTTTTTATTAAATCATAGCTGTGTACATTAATGCAGTCATGGGGTACAATGTGCTGGTTTCATATACAATCTGAAATATTTTCATTAAACTGGTTAACATAGCCTTCATGGCATTTTCTTAGTTATAGTGTTAAGACCTTTATATTCTGCATTTAGTAAGTTTCACCTGTACCCTTCTAAGATGCACCATAGATGTGATCCCACAAATTACCCTCCCTCAACCCGTCCTCCACCGTCCCCTCCCCTCGCTTGCCCCTCTCCCCTTATTCTCACTATAATTGGGTTTTAGCCTTTATATGAAAGCTATAAATTAGTTTCATAGCAGGGCTGAGTACACTGGATACTTTTTCTTCCATTTTTGATATACTTTGTTAAGAAGAATACATTCCAGCTCCATCCATGTAAACATGCAAGAGGTAAAGTCTCCATCTTTCTTTAAGTCTCCATAATATTCCATGGTGTACATATACCACAATTTATTAATCCATTTGTGGGTCGATGGGCACTTGGGCTTCTTCCATGATTTAGCAATTATGAATTGGGCTGCAATAAACATTCTGGTACAAATATCTTTGTTATAATGTGATTTTTGGTCTTCTGGATATATACCAAATGGGGGAACTGTAGGATCGAATGGCAGGTTAATTTTTAGATCCCTAAGTGTTCTCCAAGCATCTTTCCAAAAGGAACGAATTAGTTTGCATTCCCACTAGTTCCCTTTTCTCCACATCCATGCCAACAACATCAGTTTTCAACGTGAGCATGGGAAAGTGGAAATGCAGCACTGGACGGCACATGGGTCCACATTTTGACAAGCTGTACCCACCCCCAGGAGAACGGTTTCTAGGCTGAACTGTGAAGTAAGCAGAACTGATCTCAGAGCACCTCCCGTCACCCCATCTTCTCCAGCCTGACCCGACTATGAATTTTTTCTTTCCAAAAATGTAAAGGGGTCTTGATCTTCTGGGTCCATCCTCCCCCATGCTATGATTCCCTCTACGGCAGGCTCTTCCCTATGAAAATGTCTCTAATACGTGCATGTGTAATACACGTAGCCACTGACAGAGGGCAGCCTCTTAATGTTTCACTCCCAAATGTTTGTCCTTTAATAGCTACAGTCAGTCAGCTTTCTTAAATACCAGTTATGTGCCACAAAGAATGTGATAGGGATTGGTTTCCTGCCCAGCAGCTTCCTAGTTAGTTCCACCTGCTTTCAGCCTTGTCCTTTGTAAATGTGGTTGTCGCACTGTCCATCGAACAGCCTTTCTAAAAATTGATCATGTTTGCCTTCTTGAAACTCCGTGGCTCTTGCGACCCTCGGACTAAAATAACAGTGATGATGACAGCTGCCTTTCCCCAGCACCGTGTGCGTGCTGGGCACTGCGCTGAACAGTCTCTGGGGAGCTCTGTACCTTATCACCACATGCCTGGGAGATGGGCAAATTGTTTCCATTTTGCAGCCCAGTTTCAGCAGCCAGCTGGGGATGCCAGATTCGGTCCTCTTGACCACTACACCACACCCCGCATGTTCTTTCTCTGCCTTCGGAGGCTGTCTATGACTTGGCATCAGCTTCTCTCTCCAGTTTAACTCATTCTCTTCCCGCTCCCCAGCCAGAGCTCTCTGGGCTTTCCTTTGCTTTCAGACCTTTGTCCGCGCTGTTGCCTAGAGCTCCGTCTGACACAATCTGTGACCCCAGATTGTGGCCTTCTCCTCACAGCACTTCCGTTCCTCTGTGACCCCAGCTGCCTCCTCCTCACTGCACTTCCGTTCCCCTGTGACCCCAGCTGCCTCCTCCTCACTGCACTTCCGTTTCCCTGTGACCCCAGCTGCCTCCTCCTCACTGCACTTCCGTTTCCCTGTGACCCCAGCTGCCTCCTCCTCACTGCACTTCCGTTCCCCTGTGACCCCAGCTGCCTCCTCCTCACTGCACTTCCGTTCCCCTGTGACCCCAGCTGCCTCCTCCTCACTGCACTTCCGTTCCCCTGTGACCCCAGCTGCCTCCTCCTCACTGCACTTCCGTTCCTCTGTGACCCCAGCTGCCTCCTCCTCACACCACTTCCTTTCCTCTGTGATTCCAGCTGCCTCCTCCTCACTGCACTTCCGTTCCTCCTTAGGGCTCCCTTTAGACCTCACTTCCCATGTCCGTCCTTCTTCTCTTTCTCCAAAGAAGTTGGGGGAGGTGACCTTCCAGGTGTCCATCCTTGACATGACACCTGTCTGTCATCTCTGTTGGTCTGCAAGTTCCTTGAGGGAGGGAACATAAGTCACTCAGCACCAATATCACTTATGTAGATGCTCAAAAAAAGTACTTGTAAAAATGAGTGCATGAACCCCTCGGGGGGTACCTGAGATGGGAATGTCATGGTGATGGTGCAGGCAGGATGTTGTTCCTTTGGATGTGCTTCTTTTCAGGATAATAATTGTTTCTACTCTACATGAGCAAAGGTCTGTTCCGTGGGGCGTGGAGTGACAGACTAACAGCTCAGTCGTAATTTCTCACTTTCACTTAAGTGGCTGTCCTTATCTTATCAATAGGATAGGTGAACCGTAGCAAAAATTTGTCCCTGGGGAGTTTTGGGTGCCATGCATTGGAAAGTGGAGTCACAGGAGTTGTAATAACCCAGGGGGCTCCTCATCGCTAATGGGGAAGTCAGCTCAGCTGTTCCCACAGTGGAGCAAACACAGGCTCCAGAAGGGACTCGGACTTGGATCCTGGCTCTGCCACTTGTTGGACTATGAACAAGTTATCTAAGTTATCTCACCTCTCTAAGCCTCAATATCCTTCTCTGAAAAAATGGAGATATTTGCTTCTCTTATTTTAAGCCGTAGAACTAATGTATATTGCCGTCCCAGCCCTTAGTCAACAGCAGCTGCTATTAATCTGATTGAGAGAGCCCTATCAGGCCCATTTTGGGGTCAGACAGTCCCCATGGCCCTCTTGGGGAGCTGCTGCACAAATTAACCTCTTTAGTGACTGGTACTAAATTTTGGATCCGAGTCTGGTCCAGAGTCCCTTATGCCATTTTCTCTCTGACCATGTGTGCCACCCGGGAGGATCTGGGTTTGTATCGTTTCAAGCCAGAAGGTGCCTGACAATTGCTTGTTGAAAGAAAATTGTTGCCAGCTCTCTAGGTATTTGCAGCCTGACAAATAAACTGTCTTCCTCAAATAGTTTAGACATACATAACTAAACACTGAATACCCAGATGGCCCATCACAAATGAAAAGGGGGTAGAGAAGAAAAGCCCAGTGTAATCAATGTTGCTGTCTTCTGAACTACATGGAGAAAAATCCCAATCAATATTTGGGATAGTCAGTTCTTTTAAAACCAGGGAATGTTGAAAATGAGAGGCTATTCCATATATAGAAAATGATTTGAGGAAAGCTTTATTCTAATTCAAAATGTTCACATTTTTGCAATTCATGAGATTTGCTTTGTAGCCAAAGAGGAAAATGATTGTATATAAAATGTACCAGCTCTGAACAAAATTGAGTAAAGCCTGGAAAAAAATCTGCAGTGTCATTTTGCCTATAGAACAATAAAGGAAAATAATAGCTGAAAGGCAGCAAGAAATAAGCAGGCCCTGATTTGGTGGAATTATTTTTGCAAATGCAAAAGAAATTGCTTCAATTAACCGTATTTCAAAATAAGGCATAACGATAACCTAAAGACAAAGCTTTCTGGAAAGCATAGATACTCGTTTTAAATCAACTTGGTTTAAAGACCTTTAACTTGTATACAGCTTGCTGACTAAAGGCTGCCACACGAAGAAACCAGGGACTATTTTTTTCATGATTCTTTATTTTTCTTCCCTTAGAGAGAACGATGATAAACTTTCTGATAATCCTGATGGAGCTTCAGTGAATCAGAATATTGGTCAAATATTTATTGAGTGTGTATGCTTGACCTGCGCCGGCCCACTGTTTAGATCTCACTCCTGACCAGGGAGGGCTCTGCTGCTTTTTTATGTGTAGAGACTGGTTTCTGGTGATTTTAAACAAGCTAAAAGAAGAATTTCCCCAAGTATCTTTGGGCATTTGGCTATATCTGTGATAAGCTTCCTCACTTAGGCTCCCCACCCCCACCGTCTTTTTTTCCTGCCCAATCTCCACACTGCACCCTTCAGGGCCTCTGCCCTGTGAAGAGCAGAGATGTGGGGTACGAGTCAGGAGGGGTTCCTTCTCTGTTCTTTCCTTCTTTCAGACACGCAGGCCCTCGGTGTGGGCACTCTTGTAGGCATTTGAGAGAAAGGAAGAGTAGGGATGCAAACACTGCATGATCTCGCTTATATGTGGAATCTAAGAAAAGTCAGATTTATAGAAGCAGAGAGCAGAATGGTGGGGTGCTAGAAGTGGGGAGGAGGAGGGGAGGGGAGCTGTTGGTTACAGGGTAAAAAGTTCCAGTCATATAGGATGAGTACATCTAGAGAACTAATGTACAGCCTGAGGACTCTAGTTATAATACTGTTTTGTATACTGGGAATTTGTTGCCAGAGTGGCTTTTACGTGTTCTCATCATTTAAAAAAAGGCTAACTGTGCATACAGAAAAAGGATATGTTAATTAGCTAGGCAGTAGTAATCATGTCACTGGGTTTATCAAAACACAGTATATATACATATGTACATTTTTATTAAAAAAGTAATGTGTAAGCAAATAAATAACCAAGATGATTTCATAAATGATGAGTGCTAAGGAGAAATTTGGGGACACGTTTTACTTTTGCTGAGAAGGCAATTTGAACATCGAGAAAGAGACCACCTTGCAAAGATCTAGAGCTGGAGAGTTTTGAGTACTGAGATTAGTAATTGTCATAAGAGGGAAAGGAGAGGGCCAGTGTGATGGGATTTCAGCAAGGAGAGAGGGCTGGCTGCTGGACAGGGGCAGCTATGAGGTTGTAGAGGGCAAGAGGAGCTAGGCCATGTACCATTATTTGCTGTCTCCCACTGACCTACCCAGATCCACTCTTCACCTGGCTCTGTGTCCCTAGGGAGATTTTCCTTGCCCTCTGCTTTCTGTTTGTGTCCAGCCACTGGGAAGTCCTAATGGGAGATAGGGGCTGGGTATTTATTTATTTTTGAGACAGAGCCTTAAGCTGTTGCCCTGGGTAGAGTGCTATGGCACCACAGCTCACAGCAACCTCCAATTCCTGGGCTTGAGCGATTCTCTTGCCTCAGCCTCCCAAGTAGCTGGGACTACAGGTGCCTGCCACAATGCCTGGCTGTTTTTTTGGTTGTAGTTGTCATTGTTGTTTGGCAGGCCCAGGCTGGATTTGAACCCGCCAGCTCTGGTGTGTGTGGCTGGCACCTTACCTGCTTGAGCTGCAGGCGCCGAGCCTAGGGGGGGCTGGGTATTTAACTCAAATTCAGCTCCTCATGGCCTTTCTGTCTTCAGCTAATGGTAGACACACCTTCCTTTCAGGCCTGGGGTGCTAACTGCACCCCGTTGTTACTAACTCTGGGCACTCCACTATACCTATAGCTTCACTACAACCTGCTTACACTTACACTGAGGAGAGTACAACAAATTATTTCCAACTTTTACCTAATTTGAATATGTCATCTGTTTTCTGTTGGACCCTGACTCATATAGCTATGTCAGCTGTTCTAAGGGAGTGAATTTAAGTACAATGGAAAGCCATTGGAGATTTTACTTTTTTAAATTTTATGTTGGATTTACGGAAGTATAATTTATAAGTGGTAAAAAATTTGTCCTGTTTAGGTATACAATTTTATAATTTTTTTTTTTTTGAGACAGAGTCTCAATATATAACCCTGGGTAGAGTGCCATGGCATCACAGCTTATGGCAACCTCCAACTCCTGGGGCCAAGTAATTCTACTGTCTCCCTCCCAAGTAGCTGGGACTGTAGGTGCCTGCCACAATTCCTGGCTATTTTTTGTTGTAGCCATCGTTGTTTGGCAGGCCTAGGCTGGATTCGAACCCACCAGCTCAGGTGTATGTGGCTGGTGCCTTAGCCACTTGAGCCGTAGGTGTTGAGCCCAATTTTATGAATTTTGACAAAGACCTATGGTCATAGGATCACCACCACAATCAAGATGTAGATTATTTTCAACCATTGGAGGGTTTTAAACAAGGGGGTTACCTGACCTACTTTCCTTTTAAAACATCTTATTCAAACCTGAAGAGAGGTCACAGGAAGGTAAGAGTACAGGAGAAGTCTAGTTGGGAGGCTACTGCAGTGGTTTATATACCATGCTGGACAATTGGGGTACAACAATGAACAATTCCTTGTTCATAGTCTAGTGGGAGAAATCAACAAGGAAACAGGTACTTGTAATTCAGCATTGTAGCCTGTGTGATGTGTTGAAGTGTGGAGTGCCAGTGGAAAACCATGTAGGGGATTAGTAAGTGTGCAAATTCTGCCTTCCTGGGACCTCTCTGGTCTAACTACTTTACTTTGGCTTGGGCTAGGAATACCTATAAGAGGTCCGATCCAGAAATAGCACTAGTACTTGAGGGCACAGGGATCAGAGTTTTGAATTCTCTAAATCCTAATAGCTCTTTGTATGAATTTCCTTAGAAATGTAGAACAGTAAAAAGATCAGTTTATCAGCACCAGACAGGTGGTAGTGCTTCCTGATGTTTTTTGACATCACAGCCCACATAGCACAGTGGTATAAAGACCCTTGAGAGTGGCCATCCTGTCACATAGTTCCCATCCAGTCACTTCAGGGCTGACAGGGAACGGGAGTGAAGATTTTGAGTCACCTGTAAGCTATTAGTTGAGAAGTGTTAACATAGTGTGCCTCCCAACTGGTAAGTTGTCATAGGACAGAAAGAGCTGTGGTATTTATGGAGTTGTAAAACCTGGTTTAAGTCACGACACTGTTTGGATCATCTTTGCTAAGGCACGACCTCTCTGAGCCTCAGTTTCCTCACCTAGAAAATGATAATAATACCTTTCTATCTTGTAGACTACTGAGTACTTTCTCCCGATTCTTACATAGTAAAAACCTCAGTACCAGGAGCCTATGGAATCCTTAGGGTTGATCACAGTGCTCTGCTGAATGTTTGCACCTGGAAAAATGCTTGTGGCTCATTTTTTTTTTTTTTTATTGAATCATACCTGTGTACAATAATTCAATCATGGGGTACAGTGTGTGGGCTTCAGATACAATCGGAGATATTTTCATCAATCTGATTGCGATACCATTCAAGAGACCAGTGGGGTATATTTGAATGGTCAGGAGAAAACTTCTAAATACGGATCAAAAATGTTCTCACATAGTAATGAGAAAGTCTCTTGTGACTCATTTTGACTGTCCTGGAAGAACAGCACAGGGAGAGACAGTGGAGAAGAGGAAAAATCCTGATAACTCCTCACCATTGCACGCCTGCTGTCACCACCTCCTGGAATCATCTCCCTACATTCCTATCCCCACCAACTCTGATCACCTCCTCCAGCAAGTTCCTGGAGAGCAGCCAGTAGAAGAGAAGTGAGAAAATGGAGCTAAAAGTGCCATCGTGGGTGACTTTAGGTCATTAAATAATAGCCTTGAAGAGTGGTTGTTACCACTCTTTCTTTTGTTACCAATTCAATCTTTGGTTATACTTTCCCAAATTCTAAAAATCACTTTCTTTTGTTACCAATTCAATCTTTGGTTATATTTTCCCAAATTCTAAAATCACTTTCTCCTGCATTTGTAGTATTATCTGAAATGGCTTTTTAAAAAGTATGTAATGACTATTCCATTTTAATAGGCAAGTAAGATGTCTGTCTGGATACTCAGATATAAGAAATTGCCAGTGTTTTCCAAAGTGGCTATAACGTTTTGCACTCCCATCAGCATAGAATAAGATTCCAGCTGTACCACATCCTCTCCAGTCCTTGATATTGTCAGTCCTTTTAATTTTAGCCATTTTAGGTGTGTGTAGTAGAATATCACTGTGATTTTAATTTGCATTTTTCTTAACCACCACTCATGATACTTGGCATATTTTATGTACTTATTGCTATTCATATGTTCTTTGGTGAAGTGCCTGTTCAAATCTTTTACCCATTTTTACTTACTATTTTGTCTTCTTTTAACTATTTTGCTAGGAGAGTTCTTGAAATATTCTCTATCAGGTGTTGGCAAACCTATTCCTGAAGAACCAGATAGTAAACATGTTAGATTTATGGAACATAAGGTCTGGATTTCAGCTACTTAGATCTGATATTTTAACTTGAAAAAAGCCACAGAAAATAAACTGTAGTAATAAAACTGTACTTACAAAAACAGGTGGCTGTAATTTGCAAATCCTTGTTCTAGATACAAGTCCCTTATTAGATCCAGGTTTCTCCCAGCCTGTAACCTTTCAAAAAATGTTGTTTGTAGTATTTTTTTGAAGAGCAAAAGTTTTTAATGTTTATGAAGTCAAATTTACCAATATTTTCTTTTATGGATTGTGCTTTTTGTGTCTTCTTTTTGCTATTTTTTGGGGGGATTTTGTATTTTGCATCCATAAATATAACTAGTCTATAGTTTTCGTATGCTGTCCTTTTATGATGTTGATGTTCTATGAAAGAATTGAGTTGGATATAAGATCAACTTGGAGATATTTTATTTCCCTCTAATATTAGCCTCCAAAACTAAACAAAGTTTCATCAGTCCATTGGTTGACTCAGTTATGTTTTCAGATAATTTATGTTATTATCACATTTATTCTTAGTCTTAGATATAAAAACATTGCTTTATATGTATGGATAATGTATCTAGCAAACTTGGTAAATATAATATTATCTTTTATTTCAAAATATTAATGGGGGTACAAATTTTTTGATTATAAGGATGTCTTATATAATGCTTATGTCAGGGTTTCTGGTGTGTCCATCACCAGAATAGTGTTCATTGTACTCATTAGGTAAGTTTTTATTCCATACCCACCTTCCTGCTCTCTCCTCTTTTAGTTTCTTATGTCCTTTATGTCACTTAGTGCCTGTATGTACCCATCTATTGATTAGCTCCCACTTATTAGCGAGAACATCTGGTGTTTGTTTTTCTATTCTTGAGTTACTTCACTTAGGATAATGGTCCCCAATTCCCTTTATGTTGCTGCAAATAATATTATTTTATTCCTTTTTATGGTATAATGTATGTACATCCATCTAGAAACATAGAAAGATAGATAGATAGTGCATTTTGTTTACCCACTCAAAAACTGAAGGGCACTTGGATTAATTCCACATTTTTGCAGTTGTGAATTCTGCCACGATAAACATCTGAGTGCAGGTGTCTTTATGGCAAAATGATTTCATTTCCTTTGAGTAGATGCTCAGCAGTGGGATTGCTGGATTCAATGGTAGGTCTACATTTATTTCTTTGAGGAATCTCCATAATGTTTTCCATAAAAATTATACTAATTTTTAGTCTCATCAACAATGTATAAAGTATTCTTTTCTCTCTGCCTTCATGCCAACATCTATTACTTTTTGACTTTTCATTAATAGCCATTTTGATAGGGTAAGGATCTCATTGTAGTTTTAATTTGCATTTCCCAGATGATCAGTGATGTTGAACATTTTTTCATAAATTTGTGGCCATTTGTCTGTCTTTCAAAAAACTTAGTTCATATCATTTACCCATTCTTTTGGATGGTGTTGTTCATTTTCTTACTAATTTATATGAATTCTTTGTGGAGTCTAGATATCAGTTGTTTGTCCGATGTATAGTTTGTGAATATTTCCTACCATTCTGTAACTATCTATTCATGCTATTATTTCCTTTGTTGTGAAGAAGCTTTTTAATTTAATTAAGTCCCATTTATTTAGTTTTATTATTTCTGCCTTTGCCTTTGGGGTCTTGTCATAAATTCTTTGCCTACATTCTTCTGCATGTAGCTATCCAATTTTCCTATCACCATTTACTGAATGAGGCTTTCTTTCCTTAGTGTATGTTACAGTCTGTTTTGTCAAAGATCAGTTGGTTGTAGGTAAATGGTTTTATTTCTGTTTTCTCTAATCTGTTTCATTGACTTCTGTCTGTATTTTTATACTAATACCATGCTGTTTGGTTACTATAGCCATGTAGTAAAATTTGAAGTCAGGTAATACTTTGCCTCCAGATTTGTTCTTTTATTCTGACAATTAAGTTCACAAATTCTTAATGTAAAAAGTGCCACATACCTCATTGCTGAATATCACTATGGTAACCTTTGAGGTACTCCCCTTGGGAAGCTATTACACTGATGCCAGTGCCTAGTCAACACTTTAAAGCAATTGTGGAACTCCTTTTCTGAAATGGCTATCAAATCTGTTGTTGTAGCATCCTTGATGTCCTGAATGTCTTCAAAATGTCTTCCTTTCAGTACTTCAAAGGCGACTGTAGTGATATTTGATAATGAGGTATGAGTTTGTGAACCTAATTGTCAGATCTTGTATGATGCTGATATTTTGATGGGTATTGCATTGAATCTGTAAATCTCATTGGGTGGTATGGACATTTTATTTATTTATTTTTTTTTTTGAGACAGAGTCTCACTATGTCACCCTAGGTAGAGTGCCATGGTGTCACAGCTCATGGCAACCTCAAATTCTTGGGCTTAAGTGATTCTCTTGGCTCAACCTCTCAAGTAGCTGGGACTACAGGTGCCTGCCACAATGCCTGGCTATTTTTCTGTTGAAGTTGTCACTGTTGCTTAGCTGGCCTGGGCTGGGTTCGAACCTGCCAGACTCGATGTATGTGTCTGGCAGTGTAACCACTGTGCTATGGTGCTGCGCCAGGGTGGTATGGACATTTTAATGATACTGATTCTACCAACCCATGAGCAGAGGGTGTTTTTCCATTCATTTTTATTGTTCTTGTAAAGGTCTTCCACCTCCTTGGTAAAGTAGGTATTTATTTAGGTATTTCATTTTGTTTGTAAATGGTATTGAGTCAGTGATTGACTCCCAGCTTCACAGTTATTAATTTATAGAAATTCTACGGATTTGTGTGCATTGATTTTGTAATCTGAGACATCTCAATTTATGTATCAATTCTAGGAATCTTTTGGTGGAGTTTCCTAGAACAAGATTATATCATCAGTGAACATGGATAGTTTGACTTCCTTATCCCAAATTTGGATATCCCTTTATTTCTTTCTCTTGACTGATTGCTCTGCCTAGGACTTCCATTATTATTATGTTGAATAGAAGTGGTAACAGTGGGCACACTTGCTTGTCCCAGTTTCATTGTTTCCCCATTCAGTATGAGGTTGGCTGTGGTTTGTCATTTATGGCTTTTATAATTATGAAGTATAATATGTTCCTTGTATGCCTAGTTTATTGAGGTTTTTATTTTTTTAATAGTGAAAAGGTACTGGATTTTATTGAGTTCTTTTTTGCATCTATTGAGATGATCATGTGGTCCTTGTTTTTGTTCCAGTTTATATGGTGAATCACAGTTATTGATCTGTATATTTGTATCCCTTGGGTGAAATCCACTTGATCATGTGAATTATCTTTTTGATGTGCTGCTGAATTCAGTTTGCAAGTATTTTGTTGAGAATTTTTTCATCTATGGTCATAAGGGATATAGGTCTGTAGTGGGTTTTTTTTTTTTTTTTTGGTTATCCTTTTCTGGCTTCAGTACATGGCATCAGTATCAAGGTATTTCTGGCTTTATAGAATGAATTAGGGAGGATTCCTTCCTTGATTCTATAAAATAGTTCCTATAGGATAGGTACTAGTTTTTCTTTGTAGGTCTGGTAGAATTTGACTGTGAATCTGTTTGGTCCAGGGAATTTTTTTTTTAATTGGGAGATTTTTTTTCTTACTGCTTCAATCTCACCAATCATTATTAGTCTGTTCAGGATTTCTATTTCTTCCTGATTTAGGGATGGGAGGTTTTGTACTTCCAGAGATTTATCCATTTTCTCTACATTTTTTAGTTTGTGTATGTAGAGATTTTCAAAGTATTTATAGATAATGCGTTGTATTTCTGTATTATTTACAGGTGATATTTTGTATTTCTGTGGTATCAGTTGTAACCTTTCCTTCTTCATTTTTGGTTGAGTTTGAGTCCTTTCTCTCCTGGTTAATCTGGCTAGTGGTCTACCAATTTTGTTTATCTTTTCACAGAACCAACATTTTCTTTCATTCCCTACTATCTTTTTGTTTTCTATTTCACTTATTTCTGCTCTGAGCTCTGTTATTTCTTTTCTTCTGCTGTCTTTAGATTTGGTTTGTTCTTCTTTTTCTAGTTTCCTGACAGGTGACATTAGGTCGATAAGTTATATTCTTTCTTTTTCATGTAAGCACTTACAACTACGCATACCAATAGCACACCTTTTACTGTATCCCATAGATTTTTGGAAGATTGTGTTTCCTTTGTCATTCAGTTTGAACAATCTTTTGATTTCCATCTTATGTTCACCATTGACCCAAGGATTGTTCAGCAGAAAGTTGTTTAATTTCCATGAATTTGTATAGATTTGAGAGTTTCTCTTGGAATTGAGTTCTAGTTTTATTCCTCTGTAGTCTGAGAAGATACATGGCATTATTTCAGTTTTTCTGAATTTGCTGAGATTTGTTTTCTGGCCTAATTATGACCAATCTTGGTAAATGTCCTTTGTGCTGATGAGAAGAATGTATATTCTGTGATTTTGGGGTAGATTGTTCTGTGAATGTCTGTTTTTTTTCTAGAGTCCTATCAGAGCCCATTGTTTCTTTGCTGATTTTCTGCCTCAATGACCTGTCCAGTTCTGTCCATGTGGTGTTGAAGTCCTTGACAATTATGATGCTACCATTTAGTTCCTTTCTTAGAGCTAGTAGAATTTGTTTTATAAACCTGAGAGCTCCTGTGTTAGGTGATCTATATTTAGGACATATATTTAGGATTCTTATGTCTTCTGAGGAATTGCTGTCTTCATCATTCTATAATGACCATCTTTGTCTTTTTTTAACCATTGTTGATTAAAAGTCTATTTTATCTTGACACGAGAAACACTACACCTTCTCACTGTTAGTTTCCATTTGAAGGGAATATTTTTTCCATAGACCTTTACCGTGCATCTGTGAGAGCCTGTGGGAGTTAGGTGCATTTCATGGAGCATCATGTTTTTGTGTTGTGTTTTCTCATCCTTTCAGCCAGTCTATGCCTTTTAAGTGGAGTGTTAAGATAATTCAAGTTATCGTTTGTATTGATATGTGGGGTACTGTTCTGTTCATCACGTTGACACTTTTTTTTGTTTCTTTGTGCTACCATTTTATAAGAGCTGTGAGATTTATTCAAGTTTCAGGTGTTTTTACACTGATGGGTCTCTATTGTTCTTTTCCATGTGTACTTTTCAGCATTCCCTGTATGGCATGTCTAGTAGTGACACATTCTCTTAGTGTTTGCTTGTCAGTGAAAATTGTCTTTATTTTTGCATTGCATATGCAACTTAGTTTTGCAGGACACAAAATTCTTGGCTGGCAGTAGTTCTATTTAAGAAGAATGAAAATGGGAACCCAACTCCATATGGCTTATAAGGTCTCTGCTGAGAAGTCTCCTATTAGTCTCATGGGTTTTCTTTGTAGGTTGGTTGTTGCTTTCATTTTGTAACTTGCAGAATTTTCTCCATCATTTTGACTTTGGCAAAGTTGATGACTGTGTGTCTTAGAGATTTCCTAATTGCTATGAATCTTCCCAGTATTCAATGGCCATCTTGCATGGGGATATCTGAATTGCCTGATACCAGGGAAGTTTTCCTCAATAATTTCCTCACATAGGTTTTTTTGTGCTTTTTGCTTTTTTTCCTTCTCCTTCATGTATGTCTATAGTTCCTATATTAGTTTGCTTCATATAGTCCCATATTTCTCTGAGTGATTGGTCGTTTTTTTTATTATTATTATTTTTTGCATCTTTGACTGGCTTAGTTCAAGAGCTTTGTCTTCAAGCACTGAGATTCTTTCTTCTGTTAGGTTTAGCCTATAGTTGAAGCTTTCTGTTGTATTTTAAAATTTCTTAAATGACTCAGTCTTTTATTTAAGTTCTGTTATATCCTTTCCTGTGTTGTCTATCTCTTTAGTTACTCTTTCATTTTTGGTTTTCTGAAATATCTTTTTTGCTTCTTTGTGTTGGTTTTTAACTTTCTCTTTAATCCCATTTATTTTATTTTCCATCTAGACTCTGAATTACATTTCTGACATTTTGACAATTTCCTTTTAACTGGAGCCCATTGATATAGATCTATTGTGATCCCTTCAGGGTGTCAAATTAGGTTTTTTTTCATGTTAACAGAGTTCTTTTGCTGATTTCTTCTCGTCTGAATGCTCTTCTCTTAGCTCAGGGCACATAGGTTTCCAATGCAAATTTTCTCCTTTGCTGGGAACTCTCTTACTTAGTGAGAGGAGGGAGAGGTCCTTAGTTGGTACGTTTATGTCCTACTCTAGAAGCCTGACCCAGCAGGAGAGAGGTGGATACACTGAAATCCTATAATGCAGCTGTTTTCCATTGTCCTGTTCCCTGTGATTTTCATAGTCCAGGCTGTTGCTGGATGATTTTGTGCAGAGTGGTGGATTTTTCCCCAAGATGCTGTTGGAAGCTCGGGTTGGGGGCTAGGAAAGTCCACTGAGGATGAATTGGGAGGTTCTTTTGCCTGAGTCTTCCCACAGCAGGGACAGTGGCAGCCGCTGAGTAAGTCTGTCTAGACAGTAGTTGTGAGTGTCGAGGCTGTGGGTGCTCACCACAACTGGGTGTAGGTGCAATGAGGCTTGTGACTAGTGGGCTTCTGGTGGAGCAAGGGGGTTCCCAACAGGTGGTAGGTAGGAAACTTAGAGGAAGATCTGCGGGGTCTGCCATCAGCATGGAAGCCTCAGAGCTGGGGCTGTAAGGCTGGAAAGCAGTGTGGAAGCCATGTGGGCAATGCTGTGGAGCAGGCATGTGGGTGGGGCCATAGGGCCACTGGTGGCAATGCAGGAACCTTGGGAGCAGGGTTGTGGGGCCTGGTGGCAGCCTGGGAACCTCAGGTAAGAAGCCATATGAATATAGAAGGCTTTCAAAGGCTGCTGTAGCCAACTCTTATGCACAAGGTAAGCTAGAAGTGCTACTGAATTAATGTCCTATCCTTAAGGTATGTGTGGGATCTCTCTGAATTGTCTCTTCTACAGTGATTCCTAGAGCTTCCCAGTGGGATGAAGTTTTAGTTGCCCACAGCAGAGGCTGGATCAATATCTTCCCTTTCCTATCTGATTTTCTGCTTCCTTGCCATTGTTCATTGAATCATCTCCCAAATAAATTACTTGTACTTGATTTCTTATCTCAGGGTCTATTTCTGGGATCACCTAAATTAAGATCCTCTTTATGGTAAGCAAATGACTCCTCACAGATTATATGAATTGTATAAGTAAAATTTACAGCTTTACGTTCCCAGAAAAGGTAGTCCCCACCCTCACTGAGTATAGGACAGAGAAGGAAAATAAAGACAGGATAGTGAATGTTACTGTAAGGTCCAAAGTGCACTTCCATATGTGACCTGAACCCCCCTACTCTAGAAACGAATTTCTGTCCCCAATTAAGTCCAAGTTCTTTTGCTATAAGTGAGACCAAATACATAATTGCTGTTATAATTTGTTGTTTAGGAGTGAACCCGCCTTAGCCCTTAAGATGAATCCTTAGCTCCTCTGAGATGAGTTCTAGGACCAGCAATTGCAAATAACCTTCCAATGACAGAGATTTTTTTTCGGTCTACCTAGGACGTTTCCCATGAGAAGTAAAGTTCCTTTTATAGTTTGATGCTTCTGAATGAGCCTATCGCCCATATTCAGCATTCTTCTGCCCATGCCCACATCTCCACCTCCGGCTGTTTTACTCCCCCAATTGTCAGTCTAGGAAAAGATTTATCCTAGATACTGAGCCCTCAACTATTTTACCTTGACAATTTGTTTCCAATGGTCCAATATTATTGCAATAGTAATGTCAAACTGTGTTGCCAATTCATGCATAGGTTGAGATGGATTTATTTTTACTACAGCTTTCAGCTCATCATTATCCATTATCCACCTTGGTCTCATGTCACCTGCCATAGCTCATTTTCAAGAATAAAATCACCAGAAAGGAACTTCTCAAATCATTGTTGTATTGTGTGTTCATTAGCCACATCCTTCCCCAATACTTTGTTGATATTTTATGCTGTCTGTGCTGCATTGATTCCATGATGGAATTCACATTTGAAAAGAACACAAATTTTTGACTTATTCATGGTTTTATAAAAATTGCTCAAAAACCTGACAGATAATCATAAGCCAATCCACGCATTTGAAAGAATGAGGATGTACTTTCACAATAAAAATAAAACAAGAAGTGTCAAAGTGAAATGTCAGAAATATCAACTTTCAAACTCAGTACTTAAGGAAATCAGAAATTTTCTACTTACTCAGCTAGTCATTAGTTTAATAGTTTATTGGAGCACAGTCAGTTCATTTATTTATGCATTGTCTAAGAGTAGATATGTGGCCTGCCAAACCTAAAGTATGTACTTTTATAGAAGAAAAAAGTTCTTTTATCATAAAGACATTTGCATTAGATTGTTTATTGCAGCTCAGTTTACAATAGCTAAGACGTGGAAACAACCTAAATGCGCATCACCTCAGGAATGGATGAACAAACTGTGGTATATGTATACCACGAAATACTATTCAGGCATAAAAAAGATGATGACTTTACATCTTTTGTATTAACCTGGATATAGTTAAAACACATTCTTCTTAGTAAAGTATCATAAGAATGGAAAAGCAAATGTCTAATGTACTCAATTTTATTATGAAACCGGTAGATGATCTAACACATGCACACACAGGAGAAAAACTTAATTCTATTCAAGTAGGTGGGGGGAGGCAGAATGAGGGGGACAGGAGAGGGGAGGGGATTGGTGTGCTCCCACTTAAAGGGAACAAAGTAGGGGTGTATGGCACACATTTTGGGTGCAAGACACAACTCTTAAGAGGGACTCTACCTAACACATTCAAATATTGTGACTTGGTTGTTTGTCCTCATAACCTGAAAAAAATTCAAATATGGTGACCTCGTTTTTTGACCTCACAATAACTTGAATTAAAAAAAAAAAGACTGTCAACCCCTAGACTAAAGGAAGGCGGAGGAGGAGGAATCAATTGGTTAATGAAATACTCATGGGCAGTGAAAATGCCAGTAGTGGGTGTTGGTGATGCCCCTTTCAGATTCCTCAGCTTTTGCTGAGTGTTAAAACCATTTCAGATGTCCCCTCCTGAATGACTTAGGCTAAGGACTTTGCCAAATGTATACAAAGGCTAGCCCTCTTCCCTCAAGGTGTAACTAACTCTTTGGTCTCATTTTTACCCTAGTACGCCCCCAGCAATCAGACTGAAGCTGGTGTCCAGCTGAGAACACATCTGTACTTTGCTTTGTAGCCCTGCCCTATCCTGCTTCTCTGATGCCCACTTCTCCTGAAGGCACTCCAGCAATAAATCACTCGAATGCACACAAAACCCCCTTTCTCAGGCCTGCTTCTGTACGGCCTGACTTTCAATGGTACTATTTCATGCTAATATGTGCACTTAGCCAACTTTTTAGTAGAAACAAATGCAAAGCACAGAAGGCTACACTAAATTCTATATTTTTATAGAAAAATATGATCATTAAAATCATCACTAATAAAATTACCTTACAGACTGTGGTCTCAGAAGTGTACTAAAGCAGCTTGCTATGTTCTGTTCTTGACCACAAGCACTAGATGTGCCTAAGCACAATGGAAACACGCACAAGCAGGTTTGGAGCCTTTTGTTATCGTGGGGGAGCTGCTCTGGGTAACCTTCTGTAATCAGGTAGGGCGCCTTTCTAACTTGCAAGGCTAAGGTAGATCATCCAAAACTTCCTCTGTGGCATGGAACACATGAAGCCATTTGTGATCTGATCAAACAAAAAATACTTTTTAAATCAGCAAAGAGGCCTCTGGGCTATCATCATCAGCATATGATGCCATTTCTTTTCTTTCTAAGTATACCAGACTACATAGGACACTACATTACATGGCTTCATTCACTCCGGAAACCCTGAAAAAATTAGAAAGGATTCATGCACCACAATTGTGCTTTCCAGCTCTGCGGAGTTTTTTATTCTCACCGCATGTGCTAGGTTAACATCCACTAATACGCCCAGCCAAGAGGCAGAAGAAGGGAGAGTTAACATAACCCACGCTTGTCAGGGTGCAGCCACAGGGCACTTAGCAGTGGGGATATATTCTGAGAAATGCTTCTTTCGGTGGTTCCATCACTGTGCAAACATCAGAGAGTTTACCCACACCATACGGTCTAGGTGTGTGATAGAGCCTACCGCACACCCAGGCTGTATGGGGTAGCCTATCGTGTCTAGGCTATGAACCGGTACAGCATGTTACTGTAGTGAATATTATAGGCAGCTGTAGCACACTGCTAAGTGTTTGTGTAAACATATTTAAACACAGACAAAGTACAGTAAAAATATGTTATAAATATATGTTTATCTTAAAAAGTGGTATACCTATACAGGTATACATACCATTTCTTTCTTCAGTAACAACCTTAGCTTACTCTAACTTTTTTTACTTTATAAACTTTTAATTTTTAAAGCATTCTTCACCTGTAATAAAACACAAATATATTATACAGCTGTACAAAACAGTTTCTTTATATCCTTATTCTATAAACTTTCCATTTTTAATTTTTTTATTTTTACTTAAATTTTTTGTTGTTGTTTAAAACTAAGACATGAGCACACACATTACCTGAGGCCAACACAGGGTCAGGATCATCAATGCCTTTGTCATCCACCTCCATACTTGTCCCACTGCAATATCTTTAGAGGCAATAACATGCACGTCACTGTTGTCTCTAGGATAACAATACCTTCTTCTAAAGTACCTCTTGAAGGACCTGCCTACGGCTGTTTTACAGCTAACATTTTTTAATAAGTAGAAGAAATGTACTTTAAAATAATGATTAGTATGGTGAATTCATAAACTAGTAACGCATTTGTTTATTATCACTATCAAGCATTATGTACTGTACATAATTGTATGTATGTATTTACGTAATTATAGAGTGGACACTAAAATGATACCTGCTATCCATCCTTGCCTTAGGCCAAAGTATACTTTTATATTTCTGGCAACACAGTAGCTTGTTTACACCAGCATCACCACAAACAGGAGAGTAATGTGTTGCACTACTATTTTACCATGGTTAGGAGATCACTAGACAATAGTAATTTTCCAGCCCTATTCTAATTTTGTGGGACCACTGTTGCATATTCGGTCTGTCATTGGTTGACTCAAGGTCATTATGTGTGCATGACTATATTGGTAAAGTAGCCATGGGATTTTTGGAAGAAGTAGCAGGGTCTAAAATTAAGAACATTTTCTCCAGGGCTACTCAGCCTGAAATGCTTTCTTTTTTAACTACCAGCTTGCTTTCAAAATTCTGCTAATCCTTAATGCTTGGTTCTAAAGGGCTCTTTTCTTCACATTTGCAAATTTAGCATTACACATGTATTCATCTGCCATATTAATTTTCCCAGCTAAAATTGCCAACCTGTATCAAGGACTATGTCTAGAAGTAAGCAATCACATGTCCAAACCAAGTACTGAACCTCATTTAGCTACCACACTTTTAGCCAATAGTGAGTCACCCTAACGTCCTGTGTAGTAATTTAGAAAATGCTGAGGCAGGAACTGGAATTGATCATGCAGTGAAGCTAGTGGGTGGCAGCAAGCTACTTAGCCAGCTGGCAGGCCTTGTTGCATCTCAGTGGGACTGGACTGTCTGCTATGCCTGCCGTCCCCAACCCTTGGGCTGCAGACTGGTATTTGTTAGGAGCTGGGCCCCAGTAGGAGATGAGCCACTGGTGAGTGAGGGAAGCTTCATCTGTATTTACAGCGGCTCTCCACAGCTGCATCACTGCCGGAGCTCCACCTCCTGTCAGATCAGCAGTGGCATTGGATTCTCACGGAACTATGACCTGACTGTGAACTGCACACAGGAGGGATCTAGGTTGCCTGCTCCTTAGGAGAATCTAACACCTGATCTAAGGTGGAGCTCAATTGGTGGGACTGTCTAGTTGCAAGAAAACAAAGCTCAGGGCTCCCACTGATTCTGCATTTGGTGAGTTGTATAAGTATTTCAACATATTAAAATGTAATAATGATAGGAATAAAGTACACAAAAAAATGTAATGTGCTTGAATCATCCCTAAACCAACTCCTTATCCCAGTCTGTGGAAAAATTGTTTCCAAAATTGTTGTGAAACTGGTCCCCGGTGCAAAAAAGGTTGGGGACAGCTATCCTATGCAGTCATGCTTAGGGGCAAGTTCTGTTGAAGTAAAACAACAACAAAACCAAACTTCAATTGCTTGTGAAAAATATCACCCTGTTTAGAGCCAACTGCCTATGTCAGACAAAGAGGAATCAGAAGTAGTTTTAAAACCAGAGAGATCCTAGGCTAAACTTCGCATTGTCTCACCAGCATTTTCTCTCAAACCCATGGCAGATATTAAGAGTTGATCATTCATTCTTCCCTGCTAAGTTCAGCCCCTGCCTCACAATTCTTTGAAGTTTGACAGTCTAGGCAGTTCCCACCAAGACCTCAGCGTGGACACCAAAATGATACCTGTTATCCATCCTTGCATTAGTCCCAAGAAGTTTCTTTCAAATCACCTTTTATACTTTTTGGGATGACTCAGTTTGAGTTTTTTGGCCTTGTCATGTTATTCCTTAGTTTTTGGGGGTTGTGTGTTGATTGCATATACTTTACAATTGATTTATGTTGTTTATAAAACACTTCAACAACTACCACAGTTTGTTATTAATTTCTGATAGTTGACACATACAAACTCAGCTGGGTATGTGACCATTTGTGATTAGGCATTTAAAAATTCTAACTACTTGAATTTGCTTGTGGTCCAAACCAATGAGACTAGTGAGATACCTATTCCCCCTGTTCTCTTTGTGGCATCTGTGACTCTTGACAAGGTCAAGAAAGTGATGCTTTAAAATTAAGTTTAACAGTCTATATTTAATTTATTCCAAATAACTTCTAGCTAGTATTCTTTCCCTGACCTGAGCTAGTTTACCATATGCATTTATGGAGCATAAAAGGTGATTCATAAATTTCAATGAGCACTTTAGTTAGCTCTATAATGGCCCAAGTGAGAGACAGAACTTTAGTGCATGCTGAACCAGCAGCTATCTCAGTGGTTGAGGATATGCCTAGGAAACTCATGACTGAGTCACTATGCAAATGCAATTTAAAGTCAGGAGGCTCGAACATCATTTTGTTGAAGCATGAGGAGTTAAAGGCTTATCTGTCATTTATTGAACCACACTTTTGTGTACTAATAATTTGCTATGGGTTTGTTCATGTACTGAGGGATTAGCTGAAGTCTCCAGAGCTCTTATATATGGCAAAACTCCACTATGTTGAGTATTGAACACTCTGCTATTTCTCTGACAAATGAAATAAAATATGAAGTCTTTGATCTATTTTGGCATACGTGAACAACTACTTTGTGCTAGGAATTATTGATTGAAGCAAAAAAACCTGATTTTTTTTTTGTAGCATATAATTAAGATATGATATTTCAGCGAAGTCTCTCCTGCTTGAATATACATCATTCAAGATAGATTTATGGAATATATCCTATGTACCAGGTATCATGCCAGATGCTGGTGGTACAATATGTTAAATAAAGGAGTTTGTAATTATTTGACCATAGGTGCTGTTTAGGAAAGGAAACAGTGTGTAAATGAGTAATATCAGGAGGTGGCCATGTCTACATGATCTGGGAAAGCCTTAAATTGATGTCTGAAGGAGGATGGGTAGCAGTTAACTGCTTAAGTAGGGAGTGCATTTTTGGGAGAATGAGCAGCAAGAGCTAAAGCCCAGTAGTAGGAAGGGTAATAGAATCAGAGATGTCATTGGGGAAATCAACCCACTGGATTATGGCTGGGGGCACAGTTGAGCACAGGAGGTGGGCAGGGCCTGGACCTCACAAGGCCTTACCACATGTTTTATCATTTGTTTTAAGAGCTGCAGGAGGTCATTAAAACATTCAAAGCAAGGCACAAGAACCTCATTTTGACAAGATCTCTCAAAATTTTTGGTGTTAAAAGAGGTGAGGAGATTCGAGTCTATGGGGGGAGTCATTGTGGCAAAGCAAGCAAGACGTAATGCCAGTTTCAACAAGGATGATTCATAGTATCTGAAACCACCACCAATCTCTCCTCTGACTTAAGAAAAAGCAAAGTTCCTGTACAACTGAGTGCCGGTGCTCTGCAGCATTGTGAGAAGAGAGAATTTTGAATGTTTAGAATGCAAAGAGATGATAAATGTTTGAGGGATGGATATGCTAATTGCCTTGATTTGATCATTAAACATTATAGGCATGTATTAAAATATCACTCCGTATCCCATAAATATGTACAATTATGTGTCAACTAAAAATAAAAGGAAAAAAAGTAAAAATTATAATGATAGATGATAGAACTGGAAGGGATGTGGGAGCTCATCTAATGTGGTGGTTCTCAAAGTGCTGTCTAGAAACTTGTTTCTAGGAAGATGGAGTCGATGTCCTTTCCCCTATTTTTCCTGGTCATAACCAAATACCCTGGACACATTTTATTTTTTTGTTTTTTATAATTAAATTTTTTAATTTTCATGAACAAGTAGCTAGGTATATTTATAGGATACCATATGATGTTTCGATATTGGAATACATTGTGGAAGTATCATATCATGCTAATTAACACAGCCATCACTTCACTATGCATTTGTTTCTAGTGAGAGCATTTAAAGTCCATTCTTTTAGTGGTTTAAAATATAGAAATATACATGGCTATTAACTATGGCTATCACGCTGAGCAACGTGATTGTGAAAACGTATTCTTCCTGTGTGATTGGAACAACTTGGTACCCTTTGGTGAACATGTTCCCATTCTTCTTCCTCTACCCCATCCCTTGTTAACCTCCATCCTACATTCAATGTTTTTAGATTCCACATAGAAGATAGATCATGCAGTATTTGTCTTTCTGTGTCTAGTTCATTTCACTTAGCATGTGCCTGAACATTTTTAAAAGTAAACGTAAGACTCTGAAGGGTGGAGAAAGAAACCAGAGGACCAGAGAGCTCAGGAATGACTGAGTAATGAGTTGCCTGAGTTTTCCTTTTGCCTCGTGTGCTGACTTACAGCTGGCGACACTAGCAACTTGGAAATACCAATGGCCATAGACAAAAAACCCCTCAGAACACACAACCCAGAAAAGGCCTGCTTGTGGACCTGGAAAAGGGCAGCCTGCCTGGCAAGATAGAAAATTTTTAGATGATAAGCAGTATACTCTAGGCAAAGTGTGGTCCCTGGACCAGCAGCATCAGCATTAAAGACAAATTTTCAGGCCCCTCCTGGACTTACTGAATCAGAAAGTGAAGGAGGGAGCCCAGCAGTTTGTGTTAACATGTCCTGCCCCAGATTCTGAAGCATGCTGAAGTGTGAGAACTGCGGATATGGTACAGCATGGCTGGCCTTTCCTCAGATATGGGAACGCAGAGCCAGAGGTTGGTTAATTTGCCCCAGAAGAAAGCTTGTGACGAGTCTAGCTCTTGTTCTAGATTTGCACAGCTTGTTTCTTCTAGTGCTAAAATCTAAAGAGAACAGAGACAATTTTTAAATAAAATATGCAAATGAAGCATTTACAAATGTTAGCCTGTGTTAATTAAGTGCTTGGCACATGTAGGTTCTAGATAAATATTTGTTGGATGTTGAACATATTGTATATCTTTGATTCAGTTACAGTTTCAGGGAGGATACTGAAAGAAACAGGATCTTCTGGAAAACCTCACGTCAGCATCTACAAAAGCATCTATAGATCTGTAGCTGAGTCAAGTCGTCCGTCATCATCGAGGATGGCTGCTGCAGGTAAAGGGATTGCACGAGCTCCTCTCTTTCCTGGTCTCTTTTCTTTCAGACTACATGAGGCTTTATACATGCCTGACCTCGTATCATGCCAGAATTTCTCAACTCTGCTCTATTGCTGAAAAACCACATTGTAATTCCTGCAATGGGTCTTAGCCATAGCTCACAGAATGATTATATTTACATTAATTGAACATTTGCTTTAATTGGGCTACAGAAAAGCATAAATGTCTGCTGCTTGGATAACAAACATTTCTATATCTCAAGTGATACTTGTAATTACCCAGAGACTAAATGGGGCTTTAAAATTTAAAAAGTCATGTCTGCTAGGATGGACGGATGGGGGCCCAGTTTGAACCCAAATTGTGTTTCTACAGGTAGTCTTTTAATGACACTCTCTATGCAACTCCTTAGGTATGAGGAGAGCCCAGGGGAAACTGTAATTATGGCAGTTTGTGTACAATCAGGCATTTGGACCCTGCAGATGCAAGGGGACCGGAGGCTACTTTGATTTGGCTGCTCCTGCGGTTTGCCATTTTATATTTTGTGAAACTGGTTGAAAACAGCAGTAAGGCATTGAGTTAAAGATTCGAGCCACTGGGGGCAGCAGATGAAGAGGCATGATATCTGGGTAGGTGTCTGAAAAGTCTATAGAAATATCCTGTTCTAATTCTTATCATCAAACCCAGCACATACAAAATCTGACAGAGGTTTAAACAATGTTCTAAGAAGTGGAGGCTTAAGGTGAGACACATTGAGGGGAGCAAATAAACACAAGCCACATGTCTGCGTTATGGTGGCTTCTTGAGGCCAAGTGAATATTCATGGCGACACACAACTCAGCTCAGAAACCCATAGGAACCAGATGTTGGTTTAGGGTAGTGGTTCGCAAAGTGTGGCACCTGGCCAGCAACATCAGTATCAGTTGGCAAAGTGTTTGAAATTGTTTCAAATGCCCTGGTCTTATCCCAGACCTGCTCCATCTGAAATTGTGGGGACAGAGCCCAGCAATCTAAGTTTTAACTAGGCCCCCGGGTGACTGATGTGCACTGGAGTTTGAGAACTACCAGACTGATTTGAAAGAGAACATATCTTTTCAAAGGGACACAGCATTTCATTGGCTGATGTTAAAAATCATTTCAAAACCTGACTAGGAAACCAGAGTATGTCAAAGGCAAGAAAGAAGTCTTTTAAGAACAAGGTATACAAAGCCAATGGCTCTTCTGCTGGTTTAAGAGGAGTCAGAAAATCCAAGGGAATGGAGGAGACTACACATCAAAGAACCAGAAAGTATATAGCTACTCGGCCCCTGCATAAACAGGAAGCATACCTGAATTAACTCATCCATTCAATTTTCATATGTTTTCTGCCTTCAGTTTTTTCCATATTAATTGAGTTAGCAAAATTTGTCTGTCTTGTTTGTGAACTTGACAGCAGAACTAAGTGCGTGACACCTTCACTTCTTCTAACCCATTTTTCAGTGGTGTGGAGTGGAGGATGTGGGTACAGCTGGTGCATGATTTGTGTCCAGATGCCTGAACACAACTGGGGAAGCGCGTCTACCCGAACTTGTCACAGGAACGGCACAGGAACCTCCTCGGAATGACCTTTGTCTTAAAGAAAGAGAGAATTAGACAAGGTTGACCGGTAGCTTATCTTGAGTCACCAAAGGGAAGGAATGATTATTCCCTGTTGTCTTAGCCTGGCAAGCACTTCGATTTACTTCTTGAGCTCTACTTCTGTTTAAGGTACGTGGGCTGTAGGCAAAAATGGAACGTTGCTTACATCAAAATCTCTTATCTTTGAGCATAAGCAGTACTGCTTTGGTGTCTTCAAGGAAAAGTATTACTCAGTGGGGAGACAGAATTCATCCTTTCCCTATTGTAAGGAAAGTGGCTTCTGTTTTGAGGCCCTCAGAACTCTAGAAAGCACGATCAATTATTTTCTAATTCTCAGCAGCTGAGAATCAGCGGCAGCAGTTCAGACCCCTGTTGGTGCTGCCTGGATGACCTTGGCAATAACCCAGGAAATACAAATACAGTGGGGAGTTCGCATCTCCCTCCCTACTCCCGTGACCATATTCTCTTGTCCTTTTTAACTGTGTTTATGGCTGAAGGGGGTGGGTGGGGTACAGGACAAGTTTGTTGTGTCTTTATTTCCTCTTTCAAACAGCTCAATATAAATAACAGGTGTTCAACTAATTATGCTGATTGAGAGACCTGCTGAAAGCAAATCTTTTAAGAATGATTTGAAGCTTAACAAAAATGTGGCATGCCTGTGAATTATAAACCAGCAAGTATATATACTTGGCCAAATATGCCCAACCAACTACAAACCTCATGATCAACTCCCAGTGCTGGAAAACTAGGAGAAAGAGACTCCAGAAATGTTAAAAGTAGGGGAGTAACTAGGTACATATTTGTTCTACTAGGCTTTCCCTCAGTTTTCCACTTATGGTTTCTGTTTGAAAATCCTGCCTAGACCCAGGCCTTGTTATGAATGTTGTTGGGTGGCCGGGCTCCTTTAACCTCCTCTACCTGTACTGCCTGCTATCCTGGGCCTGTTCTCTGCTTCCTAACCACCACCAGAACCCCATCAATTTTCACCCCTTATCACTAGTGTGGGTCTTGCATTTGGTTAGCTTTCTTAGAAATAGCCATTCCTTTCCTCATGGCAAATGCGAGCCAATGCTTGTTTCCTGGAGTTCCCTGTAATGGGAAGGATCTCTGGCTACCTACAATTGACCAACTCTCTGCTATACTCGTGTTATCCTTACTGCCACTCTACTGCCTCTGTTCAAGTTCACTCGAGTCAGATTTCATCTCATTGCCAGTCCTACCATGATGTGCTGTGAGCAAATTGCTTGCCTTTTCCTGATACTCCACCTTATGAAATGATATTCAGGTCGAAAAGCATGCACATATTGAGTGTGCAAAATAGGATGACAGCATCGTTTCTCAACATAAGCACTAGTGTTTCCAAGAGTGTGGTGTGTGGATACCTGCATCAGAATCATTTGTAACAAAATGACAGAAAATAATTCCTGGGCCCTCCCTCCAACTATTAGCTTTTTTTTTTTTATTGTTGGGGATTCATTGAGGGTACAAGAAACCATGTTACACTAGTTGCATTTGTTGGGTAAAGTCCCTCTTACAATCGAGTTTTGCCCCCAAAAGATGTGGCACACACCAAGGCCCCAAGACCCCACC